>MU155299.1:0-73430 GCA_015484465.1 Pholiota conissans
TGGAAAAGCCCTCGATAACTCATAAAATTTGAGTGTCTCAGCATTTGTGACTCTGAGGGCCGTGTCACGCCTGTCACATAGGCCGCGGCCCTAACGGGGATTGGTCAACTCCAACTAGAAGTGGTTTGAAAGCGACTGATAGGCGCTCATGAGCCATGACTAGGAGGCACATTCTGGTGACCAGAGACTGACTATCAACGACAGCAACAAGTTCTGGTTAGTCAAAAATCAGTTCCTCAAGGCAGTCAATAGTTGGTCGGGGGTAATATTCATCATTTGTGACTATGTCGTGACTATTTGATGACTATCTACTGACTTCATTTTTTACTGAGCCTCACGAGCTAGCGATTTTATCGTCCATCCTCATATGCCGCATCATTCAGAAAGTCGCGTTTGCCGAGAGTTCTGGGCGGGGTGGCGACTGTCCGGCGGACTGGGGGGACTGCTACTCAATTTTTATTTTATTGACCTGCCCTGACGCTCAGTGACGGGTTCTACTCCCACGTCGCTCGTCGTTGGCGTCAACAGTGACCAACGCTCCCTCGCCGTACCCCGCTAGCACTCCCTTGTGCTCTTTTGTCGCCGCCTTGTGCCGCCGCGAGGTACCCAACTTATTGATGACAGAACGCAAGCGTTCGATGACCAGGACTGTGATCTAATTGATTAAGTAAGCGTATAATTATGGTTGAACTAGAACCAAGTTACCGTGACAGTGACTTCAAGTCTTTCATTGCAAACACCATGTACGTTTCTTCACCAGCATATTGGCATTAAAATTTCATTGATTTCCACCTCTCATGGACCAGTCTAATTCCGATCCTCAACGCGTAGGATCTCCACCAACTGGCACATCGCTCAAGCAAGCGAAGGCGCGGGTCAGGACTTTGATGGTCTCGAGGCGGTCTCTAGGATATCCTGTATCTTTAGAGGAGATGAAGGTCTATGCAGATGCAAATAACATGATGTCGTCGGCAGTCACCAATGTTCTTACGCATATGGCGTTTAGAATGAAGGACGGTCCTCTCTTCTTCGACTGGTTTTTCGGCGAGCCCTTCGTCGGTGTTGCAGCTGACAATAGCCGCAGAAACATATCCATGGCTACCCCCGAGAGAGTTGAGATTCTTAAAAGCATTCTTGGCAAGACGGATCCACCCAGGTGGACGGTTGTGGGGGTATGACATTTAGGCCGAATCTCAGCACTTCACCGTGTATGCTTTAAGTACGCTTTCAAAGACATTTTGCTTTGTACAGTGCTTACCTGTAACGATATGTTATATTCAGCGCAGAATCGGTAATCAATTCCTGTGTACCTGACCTAATGGTCGTACTTGACAACATCCTCAATTCGACCCCTACGTTGATGAACTGTTGCCCCTAAGAGGAAACAGAAATGCGCAATGAAAATTGTGTTTGCCCATCGGCCTAAGTGGCCCTTTGCGCTTTGCGTAGGTATATAAGCTATATCTCAAGGCCTTCTTTCAAGAACAATCCAGTTGCTCTGGTGGGTGGCTCTTCCTACGGCTTTCATTCTCGCTTGTCCCCAAAAGATTTTCAGCCGTGTCTTCTTTTTCTTTTGCTTGCTACATCTTATTACTTGAACTCTACCCCAACGCACAGATTTGTAAGGAATATAACCAATACAATACCTTCTCTCATATCTGACTTCCGTACTGTGATACAGGCTTTATTATGTGCTACATTGTAACAATCATTTTCAAATGCGGAAAGCACAAGGCCAAGTGGACATACTGCGACAAGTCAACACTTAGCCATGAACTACCAACCGGACGCAAAACATGTGGGCAGGATGGACCCACACACGCTGTAGATACAGGCACATATTGCAAACGACCTGGCTGTGTTTTGAAATGGGGAACAATGTCCAGACCATCTCATCTTTAAAGCCAATACAACAGTTTATGTATTTTTTATCGAAGAAGACAGAAACCAGGGATGATAGTCCGACCTATCTACCGCGCGATTAAGTCGGTTACTTAACCTGTCACGCTATTGCCAATTATGGCAACCATCGGGACTTCAAATTTCAAAAGAGATGTTTGGAGACTTCCGGAGCCCTTTTTTTTTTGCTTCTGAACACCCATCACCGTGACGATGCACTCATGTGCTCATGAATGTTTACGATTTTTGACATCGATAACAATAAGCTACTCGAAACCCTCCGAAAAAGTTGAAAAGAAGACAACGAGTCACGAACAATGGCCGGAGGAAGATCCACAAAAACGTCAAGCATTGTCGCACTAAATGGCTCATCTGACAGTATCGGCCCTCACAGCAAGACTTTGGAAAGATTTTGGAACTGTGATATCTATCATATCATGCACTCAGAAGTGTGATAGCAGGACGGTTACACGTATATAAGAGGACACCTGCTTGTCGAATTGTGTGAGCTTGAATTCTTCAACAAAGGTACGTGCAAAGCATTTGTCCCAACCCGCCAGCTCACAGGTAGCACTTTTTTTTCTTTAGATTTATCAAGCAGAACCGTTGACACATATGTGTTTGGTGTTTGAAATCATTTTTTCCTGTGGAATCACTCGAAAGAGGACCGCGTTCTGCAGTTCTGCTATTCATGATCCATCAGCCTTATTCGCCACTCCTTGCAATGCCGCAACATTTAATCTCCCACAAAACATTGCTGATTACTGCGGGCATTCTGGATGCTCTGGAATCCCTGGAACGCGCGAAAGGCCTTCTCATAAATAAGTTGGAAGTCAGGCTGGATAGTCTAAATTGATAGACAGTTCGTCCGGAATGGAAAAGTAAAGTTCTTTTCTGGTTTCTGGATTCATTGACAGTGTCAACACGAAAGAAATTTCCACGATGCAAACCTCTCTTTGCAGAATACGCGAAGCTACCGGCTAAAGGAGGTGCTGGCATGACATTGATATGATATCTCCTGACTATATCCGTACAAGGGTGCATGTAGATTTCCAGCTCGGTGGCTATAATTATTAATCTCAATTCAACCAACAACGGCTCAAACTGGCCCCAATCCCATTCCATCCGCCTGCTTTCCTCTGGTTGATCGCTTTCAATCGGCTCTATTCATCTCGTCTCCTCTATCAATCTCTTTAAACACGTTCCTTCATTTTGAACGCTCTGTCATGTCATAATGGGGGCGCAATTAAGCCAGATATTCTATCAGCAAGCCAGGAGTACATGTTTTTTCCATCTTCCGCATCATCAAAGCTCACTCGACTCTTTTCGATGGTGTGGTAGGTCTCGGAAATCCACAGGAGCCAATATACTTCTACCCAGAAGATCGTACTCGTCGCAAAACAGTTCATCATGGGCTCACGTACGTCATGGATAGAATTGGGCCGCACACCTACGATGTACACTATGGGTGTTGCGTTCTTGGCTACCAAATCGATTACAGCAAATTTGATTCGGGTCATATCTTCGTGATCAAGTTCAAGCGGAACGACTGGGAGCCCAACTGTTTGGAGAACCACATTCTAAACGTACCAGGCGGCATGCTGGATGCAGCGGTCTTTCACGAGGAAGGGCTGCCGGATATACTGCGATATCATCTCTCCTCGTATATCACGATGGTAGACTTTCGTACAGAAAAAGGAATCAAGATCTTCGAACCTGTCGGCTCACTTTCGATCGACGATCTTCCATTCAACACCATTCCGGATGCCCTTGACTCAATTCCGCGCGTAGCTATTTCAGATCTTTTTGCGCCTAGGGATTTCGCGACTCCTTATCAAACAATGATGGTTGTTTCTTACAAGGGAAATATGTACATGTTTCTAAACCATGCCATATTCCCACTCGACGAAGACTCGATAACTTGGGATGACGAAATCCTTCGCGAGGTCATTCAACTTTCCAAATTTCAGTCCCCGTTCATTCTATCGCCCTCATACATTGTTACTGGAACGGGAAAATCATCCTCCAAATTTCGTGGCTTTTTGCAACCATTCTGCCCCGCTGGATCTCTCTGCGATGTATTTCGAAGAGTCAACGAGATGAAGAAACAAGTGTTGACAGAAAAGGAGACAAAAACGTCTCAAAACCCTATCTGGAGCTCATGGGCATCCTACCTAACGACACCTTCACCCGTTTCACCAAATTCTCTTACCATCGGCTGGCCTGTAAAGCTTCAGTGGGCAATTGATGTTGCGAGTGGACTGGTTACGCTGCACAAAGCCGAGGCTTATGTCGGTATGCTCGACCTTCAACATCTGGTCCTCGCTCGAGATGGCCACATTAAGTTAATCGACATATCACCCGTCATGGGATTTCAGCTGTTCTCTGCAGCACCAGAAGTTGATGACGGCCTGAACGTCCAGCTGACAGGTCCTCGGGATGTTTTCAGTTTAGGTTTGATTTTATGGGAAATCGCCGAGGAGTTCTATTATTGCGATAGGGATACAACTTGGCAAATTCCGAAGACGCGTTGGAGCGACGAGCAGAACGGCGCGCCTAAGTGGTTTCGCACTCTTGTGCAGAATTGCCTTTCTGCTGAACCTTCTCTACGACCATCTGCCGCCGTAGTCCTTTCAACGTTAGTTTCCCATGCGAAGACAGGGAAATAGGAATGCATAGATTTTGTATAACTTGTATCATAGTACCTGAATTTTCGTAACATGTATGTTTTAGTCCAATGTATTGTGTAATTTTGTAATGTACATACGTAATATACGTTCTGGAATTTGCCACCCAAATCAAACCCTCTTTCCCCTAAATCATATACCACCATGATGTACGTCCATCTATTTCAGACAACCCAATCACTCATTACTCACAGAAACAGGAATATTTATCTCACCCTCTACCTCCAGGCTTCGCCAATTTGCCACCTAACAAGCCGAAAGAGTCGCTATCCATTGCGGCGAACATCAAAACAAACACTGTCAGGAAGCCAAAGGTCTACAAGATGTGTTTCGGATACGTTGTACCGTGCAAGGACCTGATTGCCTGTGCTAAAAAAACATGGCACTGGAAGGAGCTCAATGGTCACGTCTATGGAGCATACGGCTGCCAGAATGCGTGTACCCTCTTCTGTGACTGGTCTTTAGACGAGCCCGTCATCGGCATTGCTACGAATACGAGCCGCGAAAATATGACTCTGAATACTCCCGAGAACGTTGAGGCCCTCAAAACTGTGTTGGAGAGGACAGACGATCCTCAGTGGATTCGTCTCGCGATATGATGCTCAGCATTTCTTTCATTAAGTCCAGCCTAGGATTTCCGGGTGGTCGTGCGTCTATGTAACGTCTTCTCTTGTATATCAGCGTGTTAGATTGATTTTAATTCTATTAGTATTTGTGCGTATGAGACAATGGCCTACGCTTATTTCTGGACTAAAGGTAAGCGAAGGTACCCAGTGTTGCTCATTTGCACTATACTCAATGAGCCAGGTTCATTTCGCACATGTATCTGATGCATATGTATGGAATCCGAATAGCCATGGAACACTGCATCACATCATCCGAATGCCGCTCTTTGAGGTATAAATTTATCTAAGGCCCCTTCTGAATTTTCATCTCTTGTTCAATCACATCGATAACCATGACCTCCGTCCTCGCATCTGCTGCACACTCCATCGCTGCCTCTGTACTCGCTACAGCTCAAATCCAGCCTGGAGGCACAATTCCTTCCTCACAGATCAAAGAGGATGCGCCCGACCATACTAAGCCTTTGACTCTTACCGGAAAGAATATTATCGTCAGTAAACCGTCTGATTCACAGAGAAGAATTACTGATACAAACCCCATCCTTGACGATTAGATTGGAGTACCTGGAGCATTTACCGCGCCCTGCAACTCCCATATCCCAGCGTACATCGACAACTTTGACGCCTTCAAGGAGAAAGGGGTGTCAGCTATCTACGTCTTCGGAGTCAATGATGCCTTCGTCATGAAGTATGTCACTTCTCGTCTTGCCCAGATATCGACCCGTCATTCCTGAATCCTGATCATCCACTTCCACTATGAATAGAGCGTGGAAGGAAAAGCTTGCTCCGAAGGGAACCCGTGAGTTATCACGACGATTCTAACTGCTGGCAGAGTATATTTACAATTCTCAAAATAACTCTCAGCAATCCATTTTATTGCCGATGACAAAGGTACCTTTGTGGGCTCTTTGGGCTTGGCTTTCGACGCTAGTGCATTGTTGGGAGGACCACGATCAAAGGTAACTAGTCAGATTTCTGTATGGATAAAATGTCTTTAACCCTATTCCCTGAAGCGTTTTGTCATTGTAACTGAAGGACACAAAGTCGTATCAGTGGCAGTTGAAGAAGCCCCACCCAACGTAACAGTGACAAGCGCGAAATCAATTCTTGCCCTTCTTTGAGATTGAGCATATATTACAAGGAATTACAATTACAACAAGTATAGCCATGCCTAAAAATGTGGGATGTATGTAGTCCATTCAATACTTTGGAAGGCACCATCAGGTAACGACCGAAGAGAGATGAGGGAAAGAATGAGAAGTATACGGCTGCCGTACAAGTAGAATGGGAAGAATAACACAGTCGCGACAAAAAATATACGAGCACCATAATACAGTTCGAAAAATAGAAGGGACAGGCAAATCGAGACCAGAAAAGGTTCTACCATCAAAATAATCGCTGAAACCCTCCAAAGCCACTTTTCGGCACCCGAAGGAAAAATGAGAAACCATCCTGGGATGAGGTGAACCAACGCAAAGGCTAATCCACACACCACAATAATTTTGGCCGAAGAACGAATTTCGTCTGCTTTCAATAGAGCCATTATCATTGTTCGTAGCGGATGGTTCAGGTCGCTGTTAGCATCGCTAACAGAATCCGAGTTCTCCGGAGCTTCTTCTTCCTCCTCGCGCAGAGGTCCCTTTGCTTCAAGGAATATCGGCCGTCCAACACCCTGGGGCTTATTCCACCAGACCCAATACGTGAAACCGTTGATCAACGCAGATCCCAACGTAAACACCTCGAGTTCAGTCACATCGAGCCCGTAAGCCCACCGCGTGATGCATTGAAAAATGAAATACGTTGTCTGGATTACAACGAAGGCCTTTGAAATGTCGTCGCTCTTGCTTCGATCAAGGATGTCTTCTTTGGAGATGAATTTGGGTGGGTCGATTATTTCATTCTGTAAAAGTTTCATTAAATCGCAGTATCTTAGCGCAGATTCGTCGCCTTCCATCATATCATCGAAATCGAATATCTCCAAGGCCTTGGATTTCATTCGGAGGATCCTACTAGGCTTCCCGTTTTCGCATAACACAAAACCTCCCATAAGAACGAAGAACCCGTGCGTTGAAGTCCAATGTGGTACCGACTGCGGTGCCGTGGTCTCCGTTTCCATCAGGTTTGTCGAAGCCTCAGGATCTGATGTCGATTCGGTTTCTGATTTTTTGTCTGCGAAGATAGGTTGTGGAAAAATGTAACTTTGCATTAGAGGTCTGCTCACTTTTCGAAGCGATAAAGTCGTTATATTCTTGCGCTATCTCCTTCGCACGATGACGCTGCCACAATGCGATAGCCACAGTAACCTCCGGTGCAAAAAGGATGCTGAGTGAGCATCTGACGCGATACCAGAATTGCTGGAACCAGTTGGAGTTATTCAGAGGAACATCGAGATGCAATGCCGACCAGGTGCAAGCTAGGATGGTAGTGAAACAGCTGGTGATGATGTCGCTGACACCGCGCTGCCCAAAGTGTATGTTGGTGTCCCGTGAATCGAGAGAGGGAAAGTCGGCGGGATCTGCGAACGGTTCAAGAGGTGATCCGCGAAGAGAACGAAAGAGTGAGAAGAGAATAAGGATGAAGAGCATGTTGAAAGAGCTCGTGAGGTTGGGTACAATTGATTGCACTTGCACATACAGTGCTGGTGTGCAGTTTTCCAGTCAACGTGTGATGCGGCAGTTCTTAGGGCGCCGTTTCAATTCATTCGCCTGATCCTTACCAACTGCACAGAGCTGCACAGCCATACAAAGTCGAACTATTTTTAGCCTTCGGCAAGCGCTCGCACGTGTTCGGGCGCTTCAGTGCCTTCGGCGCGCCTCTTCATAATTAGAGGCAGCAAAGCGCACCATATCTCGCGTTATGAACCCATTGTTAAAATTTTAAAGCTTCGTCTTATTTGATTATTTACCCCGCAATCCGATTCCTTAGATCTTATCTTATCTTTCATCAAGCGATCATTTAATGATCCGCATTCCTCCTCCGTGACTTGCCGGTTAATTATGGATCGTCGAACGTTCAACGCTCTCCTTTCTTGCGAGCGTACATATATCTCCAAGCAAAAAGTTTGACTTGAAACGTCCAGACGGCCTTGAAATCCATGAAGGCGATGACTCGGAGGCAGTTTGGTGTTGGTGATGCCAAGTTCATCTTGATATCGTTTCATCTTCGACGCCTCCATCCGCCTTGGGCTATGGCCGCTCGATTTTGGATGGAAAGATTGAAGAAGACTCTCGCAAAATAAGTAGTGGAAGATTCGATTGGACCGCCACTGATACATGCTTTCAACGGACAGGGTGCGCCGATTTCGTGACTACATATGTACGTAAAAGGGCAATCTTGGTAACGCATTTCAATCAAATTTCAAATTTCAGGCCCCGCTGCTCATCATTACAATGCTAGTGCTGGTATAGCTTACCTTGCTTTGGGTCCTTGAGCCTTTTCCCCTCGTCAGGCTTGTCGCCGTCAAGTTAAAACCCTCATCAAATACTCAAGCCCGCTGCAAGGTCAGTGAAGAATCGACTTTCGAGTACGAGACGCGTATCCTGGGCACCCTACCTCAGCAAAAATGAGGTTCTCGTTCGCGCCAGCACGGTTTCTTACGCTTTCGGCGTGTGTAGCCTCCATTTCCGCGCAAACGAGCTTTCTGTACAAATGGAGCTTCCAGGACACGGTATGTCTTTTCTGTTGGTAAGATGCTGGAAGGAGCCAGCGCTGACGTCGCGTCTTTATAGTCCATTCAAACCACCGTACCCACTTGCACGCGCCTTGCGATCAACATCACGTCTTTCGATACGACCACGAACAGTACGAAGGGCACCCCTCCGTATTACATGACGACGTATGCGATCGATGGAACACCTTCGACGACATTGATTGGAACTAAAGAGTCGGATGTGAGCCTCATTGTGGACTATCCCGTTGGTAAGTCCTTCAAAATGTTCATCGTGTGCGGAAACTCAGCATCTATGGGACTCAGGGACTCTTGTACTCTTTAGTGTAACAGATGCGAATGGGAGCCCAGGAGGAACTTTTGCACCAATGACGGTAACCGGTCAGTCTTCGTTGGTCGCATCTCGGGAAACATCTCATCAAACGAATCTGACAGCTGGCGCTAGCACATCCTGCATAAAGACACCCTCTGCATCCAAGTTCACGATAACTCCAAACGTTACATCCAATTCCGATCTGACGACGTGCGATCTTCTGGGACTAGCGATTCGTGGAGGAGTTTCTCCCTACACACTTTCGCTGGTGGCAGCAACCTCTCCTTCGGTCACCAACGTGACTCTTCCTGCAGGAGACAATGTTTACACGTACATCAACCGTGCTGCACCCGGAGGGCATTTAGTTGGTCAGCGTTCTTCCATTTTTTGCAGGATTTTTCGTTGACTGTTGCTTCGTCTTTATAGCTGCTATCAGTGACTCGTACGTTCGAGATTTACCATTCACCCTCAGATTTTTGCTCACACTGATGGTTGGACTTTTATAGAACTGGCGAATGGGCAACTGGTGCTGCGATCTTCAACACGAAAGGTACGTAGTTAAGCAACAAACTCAATGTTTGTTGCCTTACCTATATATTTATGTACAGGTACGACCGACACTGAGTGTTCCGGCCTAGCAAGTTCGAGCACGCACACCGATCTGCCCGACTTACCTTCATCATCCTCGTCTACTTCGTCTACTGGTTCGGGAGGTTCGCCTGCGTCAACCACCACCGCCACATCGAACACTAACCCCCCTCGATCAGGTGCATCAACATCAACTCTGTCGACGTCCACGACATCCTCTACCAATCCTACGAGCGCAGCAACTGCGCTCCGCCCAATATCGCTACTTGGCAGCATCTCCTTGATCCTTGGCGGGTTGATGATGTTTGTGTAAATGTCCCGAAGGTTCCATGATGGTGTCAATGCTTGCCTCTGACCGCAGGATGAACGAATCAGACTGCGATGGGAATGTCTCCTAACTTTACAGGACCATGTATAATAATATTTTTTCTATATCCAGCTGAGCTTTGTTATCAACGAAAGTCGTTGAATTCGTTCTCCATACCCAGCTCACGACGTCATGGAGATCCCCGCCAGCTTTCAAATGCCAGCCAATCCAAACGCTTTGTTCGAGAAACAGCGACGATGCGCGTACACATCAAAGCTGGACCTGCTTTGACTGAGCCTCAGTATTGATTAAAAGCCTTTTTTCACGGAACAACCATGCTGTCCTGGATATGCTATACGCATCTTGAGAGCTGCTATATGGGTGCGCGCTGTGCATTTAATGGACTCCGTGCAACTACCTCATTTTCTCACATTTTAGTTCATAACCATTCATTCAAGCATAGTATCACAAAACATATCTATGGAGACTCGATTGCGACATATACTTAAGCCAAGATTCCCATGCGGCAAGTCAGCCATTAAGGACCGCAAGTGTGGATTGATCCTTTTCATTAGCTCGCTAATTATACACCTCAATTGGGATGATCATCATCTTCGGCAGTTCCTGTAACTGGCTCAATCTCACAGCACCCATCACAATCAGTTTCGTTCAAAAGAGCAACCACGTAATTAGTTTTTCTGGACATCCCCCCGCTTGAAGCAACGGTGGGCCGCTCGCTTTCTTTCCCCTTCTTCGGCGCTGGGTTTCGCCCCGTTCTTCGTTCCTTCTACAACACTTTCGTTTTTTTCTTTCATTGACCAGAAATGTCGATCTTCTCTACGTTTCTTGGACTCTGCTGGCTCCTGTGCGCCCTCGTTGGTCCAGCTTTGGGACTCAACACCCCGCATCTCTATCAGTGGAAGTTTTCGGATGAGGTATGCTTTCTATATCTTCCCGTTCGGAATCCTTTATTCATTATTACTGTTATCAGACAATACCGACGAACCTTCCAACTTGCGTTACATTTGGAATTATCGTGGAGTCCGCCAATATCACTACAAATGCTACAATTGGTGTCCCCCCATATTACATGATATCTCTCCCAATCGGCGGCACTCCGCAAATACAACTCATCGGTTCAGACCAAAACAATTTGATGTGGACGGTGGCCCAACCTGTTGGTGAATATTGCTAGCTTTTTGGCCAATCGTTTGCTTTGGACCGCTCGACTTTCACTCATTGCCCACACCTTACAAATAGGCTCCCAGATGCTACTGAGCGTTGTCGACTCCCAACAAAATCCTGGCGGTATACCCGGACGAGAATTCACTGTCATTGGTGAGCAGACCCGTTTTCGCATGCTTATCGCGCGTATTTGCAAGATCTAAATTCCACGTTTCTATTCAATTCCTGACATCTCAGCTGGACAGACAACGCAATGTGTCACAACGCCCATCAGCACACCCGCTTTCACCGTTTCGGCGAATGTCACTACGGACTTAGAAACATGTGCTCCTTGGGGTTTGACAGTCGTCGGCGGCACACCTCCGTTCACCGTTACTCTCGCCCAGACAAATGTACCCATCGTCACCAACGTATCCATGGACTTTGGGACTGACCGATTCACATTCATCAACCGCGCCCACCCAACCGGAACTCTCATCGGTGGGTATCTGTCTTTCTCCGTTTCATTACCCACGCCCAGCAGCGCTTTTAGAACTGTGGTGGTTGGTGGGTAAAATTACTTTTAATCAAAGTTGCTGATGATTATTTTTAAATTCTAGCTGCCGTCAGTGATTTGTGAGTCCATGTTTTCCGAAAAGATGCGATTTTGACCGCGTCGAACTTTCGTCTGATTCGTCTGTCATTGATAGGGAAGGTCGATGGGCTTCAGGAACACCAATCGTTCATCCAACAGGTGAGTCACTCTTTTCAATCGATGTAATTTCCGCAAACAGGTTTCTAATATGGGTTTGAAATTTGCCAGGTTCTACAGATACTGATTGCATCGGTCTGGCAAGTAGCAGCGGCAACAACACGCTCATCAACGAACAAGATGCCCAAATCAACGCAGCAGAAGCAGCAGCTAAGCGAAAGCACTCCGCAATCACTGCCGTAGTGGTGATATTTGTCCTACTTGTCTTGGCCGGTCTGGGCGGCGCCGCTTTCTGGCGATTCAGAAAACGACAACAACAAGCGCAGACTGATGAGAAAGCCGCACAGCCGACGCAATTCATCCCTTCTACGGAAAACATACCTGGGTCCACAACGATGGGGACTGGAACGGGCAGGTGGCAGATTGGATCAGACGAGAAACGCAACCTCCGCAGAGGTGATATCGAGGCGCCACCATATCAAGAAATCGAGCAAGTCTCCGGGGGACCAGTCGCATCAGGATCAGGCTTGCGATCAGGATCATCGCGCCCTGCAACGCAGTCGCAAGGAGAGTCCTCCACATTCCTACGATCGCAGCTCCCAAAGCTGAGGATGCCCCCCGCGCCCCCATCTGATGTTCCGCATACTGCGGGCCCGCGATCGTTGGATTCTACGTCCGGTCTGATTGCCAGCATGGCTGCTACCGATAGTCCCGAGAGCTCTATGAAAAGTTCTCCGGGAAGAGCATCATTAGGCTCTACTAGGTTTACCAATTTTCCGACGAGGCCCATAAGAAAGAACTCCGGCCTGGCGGTGGAAATAACTCCTGAGGTCTCTAAAGCGCCGAGTGCTTTTCCCGGGACGAGGGGACCTCGAAATAATATTGCTGAAGAGGGTCCAAGTGGAGAAGGCGACCAGTACTATCAGGACTCTGTTGACGGAGTCAGCATTCAAGAGTCGGGTCTGCCTCGGTATCAAAGCCTCACCCGGGGACAAGTTTGAATTTTTTTTGGGCTATCAGCGACACTTCAAACCTTCAGTTGTACTTTTATTCACTACTTAGAAACACACATTGTACCAACTTATATCTTTCTTTCGTCGTAGGTCTCTTCGTTGCTTTCTTGTGTATCGCTGTTTTGTACTATGTAGGCTGTACATATCCATATCTCATGGACTTCGTGAGCGGATACTGATCTAGAAACGTCTCTGCGCCAATTGTAAAACAGAAGGATACAAATGATCAGGAAAGCTATTGACTGTAAGGTTCATAGCAAAACCACTACCTCAATAGTGACGTAACGACTCACTGGTACACGATCGCAGCATGGCCGCAAAAAGTAATAAATGTGTAGCAAATCTTAATACGTCATTGATTCATCGCAGAGTGGTGCACAAAAAAACAAGGTATTAATAAACATTCAGATGGCATATTGACGATTGACGACAAAAAAATTGTACCGATATTTCCTAAATTCAGGCGAGTCCTTTGAGGAAGAGCGAGCATCATGAATTCACACTTGAAGGAAGTATAGGTAGAAAAAGCAGATCTCGCTCATCCGCCGCAAATGCACAGGTATGACGGTCCAAGGGTTCGATTGACGCGCGTCAGGATGGCTCCTCGATGAACGTACCATACATTGCGTCATAACTGCAACTGAACCCCACCCCGCTGCGCCTGTGGCTCGTATAAATATAGCCTTCCCCAAAATGTCTCGTCCGAACCCAAAAGAAAAACCCACCCACAATTCCCTTACCACAATACAAACATCATGGATAGGACAACAGACATACTCGCCGCCTTCGAAGCGGGCAAATTACCCTCCACGCAGCAGACGAATGCGTTCATCGACTGGCTCAACGAAGTCGGCATCACCCAGATCGAGCCTAACGCCAATACCGAGCTGAGTAGCCAAGGTCGTGTGCTCGCCAACGACGTTCGACGGGTGCTTGACGCATACAAGCAGCTTGGGTCGCAGAAAAATGGTAAGCTACCGTCGTTCGCCGTTGTCTTTATTTTGCTTAAGTATCGCTGTTATTCCAGCGGATAACATTCTGCAAGAAGCCATCTGGCATCTCACACAAGGCGACTTGACCGTCACCGACCGAGCAGAGGAAGAGAAGAACGAGGCTATCAAAGAAATCACCGCCATTCGCAAGGCGTTGCGCACGCTCATCACCAGCCTTATGTCCTCCGTAACGTCAGAGGGTACCTCGCTCTTCCAGGACTTGTTCTCCGTCATCCGTCTCTCGTTGGCAGACGCCGCTGGAGCCATTCAGGGCCAAGCCGGGTCCGCGAAGGAGAGCTTGCTCCACATTGAGGAGGAGGTCAAGGAAGGGAAACGCGACTCGCTTGGGCGTGACAAGAAACGTTTGGAGGAGGAACAGGACGCGAAGGTTTCCTGGCAGCATGGGATGGACACCGTCAAGGACGCTGGTACGACAGTGATTGGCGCAGCTCAGAGTGCGAGTGCGACGGTCCAGGAGAAGTCGGAGAAGACGAGTTCGAGACTTCAGGAGGCTTTATACAAGGTGCGCGATCTTTGGAACTTGATATTCTTTCTCCGATTTCTTATTAAACGTCCATCTTAGATGACCGACAGGGCCCAGTCAGATCCACAGTACCGCGAAGCGCTGGATACCATATTCGGTATTCTTCAGAAGCGGCTGCACACCTTGCTCGATTCCGCATCGGACCCCAACACCACTCTTTCGAGCTTCGTTAACGATCCCACACCCGAGCAGCACGTCCCTAAGGCGCTCACTCTCATCAACATGCTTTTGGAGAGGCTCTCGGGAACTTCGCTCACCCCTCTGATCCAGTGCGTGCGCACATGCGCTAATTCGATCTCGAAGGACGAAGATCTTCGTGGATGGTTCGACACGTTCTTCGGCGCAGTGCGCAAGAACCTCTCCGAGCCCGGCTACGTTCGCTCTGAGGAAGCGATGAAGCAGCGCAAGGACTTGCGCGTGCGCTGGAAGATGTTGATGGAGAAGGATGAGACGTGGAAGAATGCAGTCAGCAGTGTCAAGGACGAGTTGTCTAAGGTGGATGCGGGCCTGAGGAACGACAAAGATTTGATGAGGGTCAAAGAGGCACATCAGAAGCTCGGAGAAGATATTGAGCAGGGGTTGATCGAGGCTGGCGACGAGGCGAAGACAGGTATGCAAGCGGTCATCGAGCAGGCGACTTGGTTCTGGCAGGATCTTTTCAAGGTCTATATCCCGAGGATTTTGTCCAAGATGCGCGACGTTCCTATTCCAAGGTATGCTTGTTTCTTTCTCCATAAAATATGGGCGCTTATGCGCGTTTCCCAGGACCGAATACAAGGACGACGAAATTGAATTCGTCCTCGAGAATTTGGACATCTCGTCGTTCAACATTCTGCCATCGCACGTCTACATCCGCAATATTACCGACGTTGATATCCAAACCTCGGCGTCGCCTTCCACCCCGTCGCACACTGCCTTTGGCGCTCTCACCCACATCCGCATTCAGGCAGTCCAGCTCGCGCTCAAGGATGTTTCGTTCTGGTATCTCGACAAGCAAGCCACGGTCGGTCCGAGCGAGTTTACTGGCCTCATGGGCTTGAAGTTGCCCGAGAAGGGTGTCGATGTCGACCTCAAGGTCCGACTCATCCCCAGCGTCGCGACGGGCCCGAATTCTCGCGAAGAGCGCAAGCACTTCCACATCATCGAACGCGCAACGGTTTCGATTTCTGAGGAGGTCGGTCTGGAGATTCGCGATTCCAACCATTCTATGTTCGTCACCCTTTTCCGCCCAATCATGGTCACTCGTCTTCGCGAGGCGTTGGAGAAGACGCTGACTGAGCAGCTTCGGGCTGTCTTTGAATATGCGGATGGCGTCGCGTTTGATATCAGCAAGCGCCGCGAGGTGTTCGAGGATACTGGTCTTGGAAACGGCGCCGCGCTCGCAGCGGCTATTTGGAGCGAGGTCGGCAGGCTGGAAAGGGAGAGCCGCGCAGGAAGCACGGAGATGGAATGGAAGGCTACTGGCACTGGGCTCGTCGTCGAGCAGAAAGTCCTCGTCGGCGCTGACAACATGGGCGAGGGCGGCGAGGTGCATAAGTCGGCCTTCGCCATGGGCGCTGAGCCGCAGATCCTATCAGGCGAGAAGCGTGGTCCTCTCGGTACTGGCTCAGAGCCGCTCAAGGACAAGCTCGAGCGCATGGGCGAGGAAGCGTTCGGCATGCCTCTCGGCGAGGTCGCTACGCAGATACCTGGCGTCAAGCGTTCTAAGTCGAGCATGAATGTCGACACGGAGGGTTTGCATCAGCTCAAGGGCGAAGTTGAGACCACAGCGAAGGGTATGCTGAAGGGGGGCAAAAAGCAGGTTACTGGATTTAGGAAAAGCGTCGAGAGGAAGAGGGAGATCGAGGTGAAGCACGAGGGATGGAAGAGCAATGCATTTAACTTCTAGGCTGCCCTGCCTTCTTCTTTCGACGGTCATACAGATTCAAAAAATTGGCATTGAGCTCTTGATTTTCTTACTTCGCCGGGTCAAAATCGTGTATTTGTATCGTAGAAACCGTGTATTGACCGGTCTCTCAACTTCGTTATGGTTCATTCAGACTAGAGCGTGACAAAAGAGATTTTATATCTGAATTCAAGTGTTCCTTTGCGCTTATCAGAATGAACCCGACGTACCCTTCATTTGCATTGGCTAATGTGACAAGCAAAATTGTAAGACAGAGCAATCGGTTCAAACGATGAATCGAGTCTGCATTCAGATCTCGAGATTTGCAAACCCAAATCTTTTGCTGACTTGGAGTGCTGTTTGGTGCGGTTGCATGAAAGACCTCGTATTTTGGGCCAACTGAAGACTCAGTGAGAGTATAGTTTTTATATCAACAGAGTAGCATAGATCATGATGCATGATGGCGTATGGGCAGAGTGTTCTCCGAGTCTAACTCGGGGCATTGAGGAAGGTGTAGCATTACGTAACTTTAAAATAAATCTATTGTAGGTAACCAAGTTTAATTATTTACATGGTGAGATGGCCGAGCGGTCTAAGGCGCCAGACTAAGGACTAGGGTACATTGTGCTCATCACTAACCCACTGGGTTATCTGGTCCTCCGGGGCGTGGGTTCGAATCCCACTCTCATCAAATTTTTTTTATCCCTCGTTTATCATCCACTGCCGCAGCACGAATACGAATGACGATACCGTATCCAATAGCCCTTATCCCGCTTTAATCGATCGCAAACAACCCTTTGATATTATTTTTGGAACGTTCCTCAGCAATTGAATTGACTCGAATGCAAATCTGAATCTGGACCACGAGTGTCAGTCATGTCAGGACTTCTTTTGTGCTACTTATCTCATTTCTCGCATTGGGCTTTGATGACCGTTTCATCAGGAAGCTGCGGCGCGTATTTGAATACATCCAACTATAAACGAACTCGAATAGGTTGTACTGACTGCGATTATCGATTCTATAAAGCAAGAGGGTGTGCGCGCAGTCTTGACTCTTTCTACTAACTAAGGACCTCAAGGCATACGTCCCCGTAAGTGCAGAATTCATGCCGACATCATATCATCCATTAATCTCTGAGCCCATTCCTTAGTTATCAGCTACTCTTACTTATCATGCTCGACGAATCCCACCTCGAATCATCTTCCAGCAATAATTGGCAGGACGCTCTCAATAAACTGGAAAGAGAACTTGCAGCGTACCGACATGCCATGTCGAACGGCGCCACGGAGGAGGAGATCGCCGCCGCATCAGCGCAAGTAGCTGCTGCGATGCGTCAAGCCCAAGTCGCTCCTGCGCTTCCGGAGAAGGACGCCAAGGACCTCCCTCCTCTGTACCAGTCGCCCCCGATTCAGCTACCAAACCTTCCCAGTCAACAGCCCCAGCCCGCGCCCCCAATTGCGCCTTCTCCTTCTACAATCAGACCTAACAAGCTGAGGCGCGATCGTGATGCCCCCCAGCCAATCTTGGATTTAGATGGGACGGAGACTTCGAGCACGAAAGTAAATCCGGCGAAGCAAATGGGAAGGGGCTTGTTGATAATCTTAGTCACTCCCGTGGCGGCGGCTGGAATGTGCATTTATGCGGGCGGATTGGTTGTTGAAGGAATATCGTTGATGTTGAAAGGGTTGGGGTCGGCGGGGAAGAAGCCTCTTGAGCACACCTTGAAGGGAATGAAGAAAGGCAGAAGGTCCTAGGCACTTTGGAAATTGATTCTTCTTACCCTGTGCTTTATTCAAAATTGTTCCTGTGCTAGCTTGTACCACACTATGTAAATTGTAACCCCCGTCCTATTTCCAATGTAAATCCTTCATGTTTTTCGTGTAATCTAAATATAGGCCACCTTAGCGCTGATTTACTCGAGTAAATGTACGCATTTTCATGCCTCTAAAGAGATCCGAAGTCGGCTAGACCCGGATGAGGTGATGAGGGGGGACGAGTGGGGACGTGACTCCGTCAACGTCGTTCCGAGCTCTTCGTCCAAGAGTTAACAGCGGTCCGTCGACGGGTGTCGTAACGTGAGCGTGGGGTCGTGAGCACGCGTGGTGAGATGCGCTACGGTGCGCCGGAGGATGGTACGAGAACGAAAGAAGCGAAGTGAGCGGTGAGATAAACTGGGGATCCAATTCACTGCCTATCTACCGCGTAGATACAGGCTTTTTATACTAAAAATTCGAGTCATTTTTGTAGAAAGAAATAGAATGCTGAGGAATTTTGGGGAGAGGAAGGAATACGAGAGAATGGGCTAGAAGAAATATGTACGAAGGAAAGCGGGAAGGAGGACGTCATATTTGAAATATAATTACTTTTCGGAGGTAAGCGCCTGCTGGGCGCGCACTATTAATAGACGTCGGGACGGATGCGCGTGCTTGAATGAATTGAAGCGTTCCTGCTGAGTCGATTGGGATGCCGTAGTGCGGATGAACGTAGGCGCAGTCAGACGGTCGATGAACGGGGATTCCGTGCTCAGTCGGAACGACAGTTCCACACCTCCAAGCCTCATCAGTACCTCGACTATGGACCTGATGCAAGCATAGACGGTGTTAAAACATCCAAACCGCTCAGGTTTCCTGAGAGATGGTTCATTGCTTAGCGCTGATTAGATCAAGATCAATTATCAATTAAGCGCCTGTATCCATCAGGGACTCATCGTCACATATTTGGGTGCATTTCAAGGCAAATCGCACTCGTCCTCAAGAAAATGGCAAGAGACTCGTTTATCTACCAACAGCATGCAGCACGACTATTTTTCATCAGCTCTCGTCGAGCATCCAACCTCAAATAACTCGACACGGGCAGAGAACACCGCAACTTACAAAATGACATACACAGTGATGCCTCATGAGCTGCTGCGCACCCTTATCAAGAATAAGAAGGCCACTCCGACTCTCTCGAATCTCGAAGTGGACGTTATCTGATGTTGTCCGCCACTGACAATTGCTGCGCAGTTGACTGTGCAATCGTTTACGGGATGCGAACGCCTTGGTGATAATTGATGCCAGCAAAAGACATTTAATCATATGTACCCAGGGGAAAAAGAGAAACTACATGCACTCTCCCGCTCCTTTATTTTCAACGTGCTCTCAATTCGTCCACCGCTACGTGAGTCCATTCATTCCTATAAACATCAATGGATGATTGACCTGTGGAGACCGATTAGCTTCATAATTGCAGTGTTATGGCGTCAACACCCCCAGCAATCACCCCAGCCGCTTCCTCGCCCGCTCTATGGCTGAGCGCTGCGGAAGAACAACAGCCACTTCTCGAGCAACATGAAATCGACGATAAACACGAGCTCGACAACAGCCCAGTCGACCTGGGCATGCCTCCACGAGGCTTGGGGCCAATCCAGCTCGGGCCCGACGACGTAGAAGCGGGTACCGTCGGACCCCCCGCTCGGCGCTTCTGGAAGGTCCGCAACGTCCTTGAACACATCCCGGAAAAGCACCGCAGCGTCCTGCGCGACATGGGGAAGGGATGTCTGTACATTATCATGGCGCCGATCGGGCTGGTCGCTGTTACGCTCTATGCGTGCGGCCTTATTATTGAGGGAATCGCGTTGCTTCTCAAGGGAGTAGGATCACTTGGAGGAAGTTTCCTCATGAGACGGAATGAAAGGTCACAATCGCCTACCTTCGAGGCCTTCCAGGTTTAAGGCTTCGCCTTGGAGATGGATTCATCCAGTCTGATTTCCCGATGCATGTATTTCCTCGTGTTTTGCGCCAGGCTGCGCGGTCAATATGTAACATGACTGTTTCTTTGATTTGCAAATGTGCTTTGTCCTGTACTACAATTTTCTCGCTGGAATCTAGAGACATTTACTCTCGATTATCGAAATTGAAAGCCGGCCTGCAATTGATGAATTATTTAGCAATGGATAGAAGTACAAAACAACAATAGTTGAACACAATACAACAAGAGTTCCAAATTGACTAGTATGATATACATACAGTCAGACCCACCAAGATACCCATCAAACAAAAAAAGGAAAGAAAAGTAAAACACACAGAGGCTATTGATTTGACCGCTCTTCCGAATCGCCTCTATCCATGTACGGAGGCGGCAGCTCTCGAACAACGCCGCCATCGCGATGCTGATATATCGTTTCAGCCTCTTCTTCCACCCTGCCCTCCGGCCTGAACCCTCGAGCTGTGTTAGCCGTCCTCGCCGACGATACAGCAGACAGTTGCCTCCCCAACACATTACTCGAGTCACTGATCGCGGACTCTAGAACATATTCGGAATCCGGTGATACAGCAGAATGTGTTGAAGCTTCAAGGGATTTCGCCGAGCGGCGAATGGACGTTGACGGGAAATTTGTAAATCCACCTGGCAATTTGCGTGCAGGAGAAACTAAGTAACGGGGTGGGTTGTCCGTTGGCGTTGGTCCGTTTGTCACATTAGACGAAGTAATGATGCTGGGATAGTAGGATATTCCACCGCTGGAAGGAATAGTAGTATTGTCTTCGGGGGAAGGAGGATTGCGATAGATCTCAGATGGTATGGTCACTCCTCTACTAGATGACGCTTTATCAAATGGAATGCGTCCGCTCATAGACGTTGGCGCCTGCTGGCTTGCTGGAACGGAGGGTATCCGTGGCTCGACTGGTATAAATTGATGGGGGATAGTTGCAATAAAAAGTTCCTCTTTCTCTCTCCGGCGTCGACGCAGATAGATAAATCCTCCGATGCCCAACGTCATGAGAAAGACCAGAAGAAGTGTAACAGATAGTCCAACTGCGAGCGCATGGTTCTTTTTCGGAGTGTTCTCTGGAATATCTGAAGATTTGCCACTAGAACTGGCAAGTCCTACACATGAATCATCAGTGGATCCTGGAGGACGTCGAGAAACCTTTCAGCGATTGGAGAACATAAATGGTGGCGACGCGCATACCCTTTGTGTTCACGATTGGTGTCCCGGTAGCCCATCGTCCAGTCCTAGCAAAGATAATAAGACGGAATGCACAAAAAGGACGACAACAATCAAGTTACGAGCCTAATACTCACAGATCACTGATGGCACCTATGAGTATTTTAGAAATGAGACAGGCGGAGACGAAAGCTAATTTAGCTCGTACCTATGAGCTGTCCGTTCGGGCCCGCACGGTTGATGAAAGTAAAGGCATCATCTCCGAATAACATGCTGACATTGGTCACCACGGGAGAGCCAGGCTGAGCAAATGTTATCACGTAGGGCGGCACCCCTCCTTTCACTTTAAAGCCCCAAGGTTGACATGTCTGAAGTTCGCTCGTGACGTTTGCAGTAACAGTGAATGGAGGCGTGTTAATAGGTGTGGTGACACACTGCGTGGTGGTGCCCTCTTGTAGATCGTTGGATTTTGAGATTTTACATGCTGTGAGAAGAGGAAAGACTAACCAATAACCTTGTAGATATTAGGTGGAATTCCGCCAGCACTCCCGTTTGCATCAACAACGCTGAGAACAAGTTGAGATCCTGGGGGAAAGTGTGAGTCGAACAACTATCTGCATCGTGAGACCGACGCACCAACAGGCTCAGTGACTGTCCAGGTCAGATTATTCTGATCCGTTCCAATGAACGTAGTCACTGGTGTTCCACCAACAACGAAAGCAGTCATATAATAAGGAGGGGTTCCGATAGTGTCATTCGTCGTGGTATTAAACGATGTCACAATGATTTGCAGTGGAAAACATGTGGGCAACGACGTCGACAGAGCCTGGAAGAATATGCAAGATTAGCATGCTCTCGTTTAGTTCTCCTAACAGGCTTACATCGTTCGCAAAGCTCCATTGAAATAACCGGTTCGTTTGTGCTAAAGCTGGTGTAGAGACGGCGATGAACCAAAACACACACACGGAGACACCAAGTGACGACATTCAAAAAACAATTTTTGGAGTTTGCTGAAGAGAAAGAGAGAAGGGCAGATCCAGCGCCGTGCAGTAGTACTAAATGAGTGGGGGTATAAAAGATAGGGTCAAGCCCTGTAGGATTGGAAAAGGTCAATCACTCGACGTCGGCAGAAGACCTTTGTAAACGCACCTGAAATAAGAGAAGCGCCAGCCTTCTACAATCAAAACAACAACGCAAAAAGGCCCCGCGATTGTAGGGGAGGAGAACGAAGCTGCGTCCGTTACTGGGACATGAAGGATGGGTTGCAAGCGTTCAAGATGAGCTCCGATGCCCTCTAGAATCATCAACACCGGTTTCCGAGGGAGTGACTGTCTGTGGGAATACAGCGGCCACTGTCACCAAGCGGGCAGGATAAGGCTGAATAGGCAACGGAACAGGCAGACGTTCCAGGCCACATCCATGTCACGCCTATAGAGTTCGGCCGGTTATCACGTTGATGTCAAAAGAAGTGGATACGATCAGTATTACAGTGTCTTGCATATTGTTTTGCACGACTCAGATGCGCGGTGAGGGAGCGCGTTGACAGCTTCCCATGCTCACGGTCCCCAAAGCGGACAGGCACCGAGCAGGGTCCCGAGGGCGACTGGAGGGCACCGGCGTGCAGAAGCAGGGACGCGGGCTGGACAAGCGGCCATCATCGGCATGACCGCAAGCGCGACGCGCCATGATGCGCCGACACACCACCACCAGCCACCCACGCTGAACAGGCGCGCGCAACACGCACCCGCCCCCCACACCCAATCAAAAAGCCTTAAAACATAGACAACGACCAGTAAAAAAAATTACTACAAAAGAAAAACCAGGAAACAAAACAGCAGAATCGAGACACCAAAATCTACAAAGTGAAAGAAAAAGGAAACAAATGACACAACAAAGAAACAAATGCGCAAAAAACCCCATTCACGTCCACAAAATAACTCGAAAAAGAACAAGACATCTTCAAAAAAACTCTCAGCCCAACCCAAAGAACGAAAAGAAGCGAGCGAGCCTCTGCAAAATCACCCCACCCCACGACGCGCTCAACGCATCATGGCGCGTCGCGCTTGCGGTCATGCCGATGATGGCCGCTTGTCCAGCCCGCGTCCCTGCTTCTGCACGCCGGTGCCCTCCAGTCGCCCTCGGGACCCTGCTCGGTGCCTGTCCGCTTTGGGGACCGTGAGCATGGGAAGCTGTCAACGCGCTCCCTCACCGCGCATCTGAGTCGTGCAAAACAATATGCAAGACACTGTAAGAAAAGAAAGTTCAATGCTGTTTTATGGGGCATTTTGGAGGAGAAGTGCTTATTGTTGGCTTCTTCGTTAGAGACTCGAAAGCTTGGAGAGGTGACACTAATGACCTGCCATGAACGATAGCGTTCAAGTCGAGGGACTCTCATTAAACTAAGTATGCTTCGGAACTTACATAATAGGGCTTAACAAGGGCTTAATGTGTCTTGAGGTACGAAGATAACATACTTACAAAATAATACCGCAAGAAAAGCTTTTCGAACCTCTTGCTCAGCTTGGGAGGTGTTGTATAGCATAATTCGCATCGCACGACAGAGTTGCGGCGCTGTACATGTTGAAACTGAAACTGAGATGGGATGGTAATGAGCGCTCAATGTGTCGGATCAGATGTGAGCGTAGATTAGATTAGATATACTTTCCCCCATCAGACTATATACGACCATTTTCAGATTCGAGACCAGTTCAAGGTTGTACATAGGCAGGAATTCAGAAGCAGAAGCTATATTCCAGAAAATGTGCAGATGCTCAACAAACGATATCAAGTCTCTCTTCGAATCACATTTGTTGCCCGCAATCAGAAAAAAGTTTGATGCCCATAGGCTTATGCAAGGATATCAGCATCACGACTCACAAGGAAATTAGGCCAGATGAAGGAACGCCCACAACTAGAATGCGAAAACACCAGAGGGTAAAAAGCATTTTACTCGCAACGGCAAGAAGAGGTCTCATCTAGTCCGTGACTCAGAACAGTCTTCGGAAAGGGTCCAACATCGCTGCTTGGAAAGAAATAGGTACATTACAATTCGTCACGGTATCGAACAATCACTGCGTCTGTGCTCCGTAGCCTCTAATCCCTTCAGCGAACGACCAAGACGTTTCAATATGCTTGGACTCGGTGATTTTGACACCTTCCGCTGTGATGGTGGCGATTTGATACTGATCCAAAGATCCCAATTTCAGCCGCTATTCATGGTGTCGATTCCGACGAAGCACGCACCTTGTTTAAACTCCTCGCATCACGGTAGAAAAGTACCTTCATGCCGTTCTCGATGATGGCGAGGGCCTGCTCTTCCGTCAAAGTGTCCTCGTTTCCTTCTACAGCCGCTCGCAGGAGGGGTTGGGCGAGATGTCCACCAAAGCCTGTCGCAAGAGTTGACGCCGAGTAGGTAGTCCCCAAAAGATCGACATAGGACAAGAACCTGAACAAAAGGACTCAGAAACGAGCAGCAAAATGAATCCCTAATCTTGCGTACCTCTTGCCATCTTTGAATCCTCCCACAAGAAGTGAATTCCATAGAGGGTTCATCTTCGTCCTCCGGGCGTACATCACTTGCGAAAGATATTCATGGATTTCGGCTGGGCCAAGGGTATGGCCGTCTTGGGCGGTAAACTCGTCGATGATGAGTTCGTCCAGCAACGTTTGCAGGTATTGGAAATCAGACATGTCGCCTCCAGCTCCGATGACGGTGTTGTTTCCGACTGGGTGAAGACGTTGGATATCCTTGAAACGGGCCAAAGATCCATATGAAGCTGGACATCACATTTAAGGTAAATCATCCCTGTCGTGAAAGTCTTGTAGGAAACGCACCAAGGTTGTCGGCTGCCATCATAACACCGTCCTTATATTTGATAGCCAAAACGCTGGTTCCAGTCACGATCGGCTGCCTTCATATATGTTAAAATGCAGCATATATATATAAACTGGTAAGCCATACTGTGTCCTTTGAACCCCAGCAGTAAAAGAATCGTTCTTGGGTCGTTGATGAATAGGATAAGTGCCATACGCGTCGAAAGCGTCATTTCGCTATCGAGGAAGCCTGATGTTGAACATTGAATTTCAAAAGACCATAAAATGCTTACTGGACGGCCCCAGTTCGTTGGAAAGTGATCCATTGTGTTCAGATAGAGGTAGGAAATTGGCAGATGGCGGTGAGGAGCTGTTGGTAAGTGCAGGACGCGCAAGAGGGACGCGTATTCACTATGGCTGACGTAACAAGATCACGTTTCACTCTCGCTTACGGCCCGGTTATCCGCTGGGCGATCCAACTTAACAACTTGACGCCAACGTTACATTCAAAAAAAAAAAGTTTGACTAGAATGCCCATAACACATTTTTCGGCAATTTGTAAGAATGAGACTGAAAGTACAACGAGAGTGGTCACGAAAAAAAAAAAAAACCAAAATATAGCACCCAATAGGTCACATCCCTCACTCTACTGCGTCCCTCCCATCCGGGCTGCCTTCCAATCCAGCGGTTTGACGAACCTTCTCAATAAATGCGGCATTTATTTCTTCATATTCAGTGCAGTTTCTGAGCAAGTTCTGTGCATTTGAGCCTTCTGCTATCGTCCGAACTATAAGATGTTTAATAATGACCAGCTCAGCAAATAGAGAAAAAAAGACTGACTCTGTTCCAATGTCAATGGGTTGATTAACCTCCGATTTACTATCTCCCTTTGCATATCTTCAAAAAGATCGTTGATTCTCCAGTAGCTAGAGAGCTGCATTATCTCAAGAAGCAAATCAAGGGGAGCATCGTGCTGTAGCGATTGGAGCCCAGTGTAGATATAATCTATAGTCAGGAAATGAGTATTTTTATTTTTTCGAAGAAAACAAATGGAGAGAGAAAACCAGATCCAGACGCACCCAATATCGATTCAATACACAAAGCAGAGCAATCTGGCACTGGAAATTCTACTGGGTCTTGGGGAGTCGCAGCGCGCGATTCCTTATAGCCTCCTGTAAACATATCATTGAAATATTCGCTAACAACGGCTAAAAACGCGCGATGAGCCGCCAGATTGTCAGAGTCATTGACACCGTTCGGGATAAAGATAACATCTGTCAGAATACCCTCCCTGCGAAGAGCATCGAACCCATTGCGGATTGCCCCTAACTTCAAGGCGTCGGAACTTGGGATATGATCAGAAAGATATTCGGGGTGATACACCTCCAGGACACCCGCAGAGCGAAGCAGCGGTTCATAAGGTCTCAAAAAGTCTCGAACATAACGGTATGAGCCGCCCGTATCCTGCGTTTCGAAAACCAGATGGTCACGGTTATCCCAGTGCCAAACTTCCGTATCGGGATCGTCAACGTTAAGAAATATGTTATCCGTCGAGAGCTGATTGATATCCTCAGAGGTCATAACAGAGGTTTTGTTGGCGAGGAAAGCGTAGGTCTGCTGCAGATCGTGCAGAATAATGATTTTCTGCTGGCGCGACGCGTTGGACGAAAGGGATGCAAGTACTTTAAGATGTAGGATCTACGAAAAGATGAGCCAAACGAAAGGTGCAGCAAATATAGCAGGTAGCTCACCACCTCGCTTATATGTGGTAGACCTAACGAAGGATTGGCGATTAGCACCCGTTGATGAGGTTGTTCGCGGAATAGCGCTCGCTGTGTCCAGGCAATCGCTTCAAATTCTTCCCGAACGGTTTGTGATGGAGAGACAATAGACGGCAGGTCGACGATATTGTTTGGGATCAGCAATCCGGTTTGTTGTGCATCTTGGCCATCCAGACGACGTTCGGTGCTCAAATTTCGAGGAACAAACCTAATTTGGTCGAGGTCAATCCAGGTTTGGTGATCGTTTGCACCGATTTGCATCGGCAGTGTTTGACAATAGGCTCGAAAGAGAATAGCTGCTCTGTCGGCTTGATGTTCATCAGGTTGCGCAAGAACCGCATCGGCGCAAATCTGGAAAGTGGGGACGTCAAGCAAGGCATCATAGCGCAGTCCATGTTTATACAGCATATTTTCCACTTCTGCGAGTTCAGAAGCAACAAAACGTTCGGAATCGGCGCCAAAGATACTTTGGAATAAATCCGTCCTAGCGTATAATTCATTGGAAGGAACGACTATTCCATTCGCATTTGGGATCCGAATTGGCTGTCTATAGGCCTGAGGCAAACCAAGTACCCAATCTCGTAGGAATCCTTTGTAAAGCCGTAGATCGGAGCGCTCCATTATGGATGGCAGCTCTAGCAGACCCTCCACTTCCTCAAAGCTCAGCGCGTTAGGTTCTAAAAATCTGATTCTTCCGTAGCTCGACACAAATTTGCGCATGAAAGGACCCGTCTTGGAAATGTGTAATCCATGCGGAAGCATAAATACCTCTGCTGCTGAACGCAACTTCTCCGGAAATCCACGCTTCAAGGAATGCCAAATGGGAAGTTGCTTGGCTACAGGTAGAAGATTTGGCGGGATGGCCTCCTCCCTGATGTTATGCCGCGCCCAATCCGCAAAGATGGCGAGTGTGTCGTCCTCGAGGTCGCGTAATCTGTCAGCATAGTCATGGTGTGATGCCAATGCTGCAAGGACACCGAGGAAATTTAGCGGCGGATATTCCCCTTCATTTCGCAAAATGTCACGAAGATTCTCCGGAGTGGGTTCTTGGTCCAAACGAACAACAATCAGGCCCAATCGATCGAGTGTAGCGCGTAGAGACTCTTCTGCTTCATGATTTCCACCAACAAGTAGCACTCCTCCTTCCTTGCATTGGTTGAGAGAGACAAAGACGGCTGGGTTCACTGTTGGAACAAGGGGATATTCAGCGATGTCGTGCGGCTGTAGTTTAAGTTGCTCTACATAAACTTTCCAGGCGTTCCAGAATTTCGGGATCCATACTCTCGTTTCGGGAGGAAGAGTATTTCTAGGAACGTTCGACAATTTTTCTTCGATGAAGCGCCTAATCCCTGCTGCATCCAGAAGCTTGACGTTGAGGCTTGATGACAAAAAACTTGGAAGCCTAAGCTGGGAATGTACGAAGCATCCAGAAGGAAAATTATGGGGAATGCTTTGTGATGGCCATTTGAAGTACTGCATTGGGTTCGTCGCATCTCTAAAATATCCGATGTCGCGATCGTCCAGAGGCAGTATCGGAAGATCATACAGATTGGAAGGGGCACCGCCAGAATCGCGGGAGGAAAGATAGGTAATGACATCCTGAATAACGTCGATATTTGACTGGACAAGGAATGACGAATCCCTCAATAATTCTTCCCTCAAGAAAGCTGGCGTGACCTTTGAAAGGCGTCCGTGATCCGTTGCTAAATCATAAACCTCCCACGGCAGCTGAACAATATTATCGGGCTCCAAATCAGATAGTACGGCCTGTATACTTTCAGGCTCCTTTCCAGAGAGAAGGACAGCGTCATCAGCAGCGAGTGGAAGTGAACTGTAACTACTGCGCAATAGTTTGCGACGGTCATTTTTCAGATTAAATTCGTTGTAGAAGGTGTCGACAATAATGCGGGAAAAAGCGTCGTCGGGGACACGGCGTCGTGGCCACCAATTTGCGAATTTCAGTTCGGGTTCACCAAAAATCACTATATGCTCCAATAAGAAGCAGTATAAAGGTGGAATTACAGCCGAAAGTAACCATTTATTGTAGCGTGTTTCCGGGCCGTTATAGTCGTCCATGCGGATGCTCCTGCGGTCCGAAGCCAGAATGAAGGAGGCCATGACATGTACCGGCATTGTAGTTGATATCGCTAGAGGAAGGGTAGAAAAAAGTCTGTATATGACGTCTTTTTGAACTGCATCATCATCGAGCCGTAAAGCCAATCCTGCAATTGGAGGCAACCTCAGACGCGATCCAATAGCATGTGTGTGTAAATCCCCAGGAATGTCAGTTTCTGGCACTGTGACAGTGGCAACTTTCCAGGACGCCGTTGAAGTCGAGTGACCTGACATTATGTCAATATCAGATATCGAGTAGTTGCCATCAGGCGGATCCCCAGTGCGGACAGCGCTGAAGCTCCAGCATTCTTTGAAATCTCCATTGAAATCGCGAATGGAGCCAGAAATTCTACTCATGCGAGTAAAGAGCAGGGAGTCGGAAGCCGATGCGCTGAACGCTTGTACAATCTTCCTTTCTACATCCTTGGCTGTCCACGTGCTACTGCGTGAAATGCAATCCGGCACGTTCAAGTGTGCATCTTCACGAAGAGGTAACAAGAAGATAGTCTGCGTTGACTACAATGAGCATTCGGAATAGCGTCCGATCACTTGACTTACACCGTTATAAGGGTCCTCGTTTGAGAGGGAAAACCCAAATAAGCCATCTATGGCTGCGAGATGGCTGCTATAAAATCTATCAACAAAATATCGATTAAGTCTTTGTCTGTCGTGAATCATTGCCATGGACATACTTCCGAACGTGGTTCAGGGACATCATCAGTGCAGCCGAGTCACGAATAGGAAGATGCGATTCTGAGGGATTTAAAAATAGCACTCGCGTATTGGAGACCACGATTGCCAGCTTCACCAATACAGTCAGAACGAAAACCTGATTTAAATTGACGAGCAATAACACACCTCCGTGAAGTGAAACATTGTGAGCGCCCCAAGGCCAAATTGTCCGATCGTTTCCCGCTTGTTCTGTTTTCCGCCAACACTAGTGCGACAGATACCCGTGAAATCCTCATCCGTAAACATTGCGTCGTTGTGAACGATTAAAGATGGCGATGTGATGAATTTTGCCATCAGGGGCGAGAGAGCATACGTTGAATCGCCGCGGAACTCGTTGACAAGCAACGAGAATTCTGTTGCATTTGCATCTGCGGCATTGGCGAGAAATTCGATCGCAAACTGCGTGTCAGTATACTGGCTCAATGTTTTTCGAACTGTGATGATGGGTTTTTCGCCCATTTCTACTCCAGAGATGACGATGTCCGCGTACTTTAAGCCCAGACGTCCTAAACCTAGGTTTCGAGCTAGACTTTCATCGATTAGAGGATGCGAAACGAAGTCTTCGTTGTTCGGTATCAATTGAGCCTGATCGCCAATGTCATTGAAGAATGTATCGAAAAAGGGGCGAAGTCTGTTGTCGACATCGGGAATCAGTAATTCTGAACGTTCCTCGTCAGTCAGGTTGGGAGGAAGAGATCGAATAAGGTTGAGCGCGGCGTTCACCACATTCAGCGATGGGTCCTGTTCGTCGAGTGCTTCCAGCTTGTTCAAGATGACACGGGTAGAGGGCCTTTGATATCAACGTAAGTTTACAGTGCGGTTAATTCAAGACACGAGAATCTACCTGTCTTGACATCCCATACTGCGAAGGAAATCCCGAGTAAGTTCATCAATGTGGTAAATCTGGGAAAACCCGGATTCTGCCAATGGTTGCGAGAAAACAGCACTGACTGTCTCTGAGAGCTGCCTATCGGTTGTGGGCACCCACCTGCGACTCTGTGTCACCATTCGTAATTCAGAGAGCTCTTCCTTACTGAGTGTTCGACTGCCGATTTCCTTGAGGATGTCGAAGACGACTGAGAAGCAGTCATCTGGATTGAATGAAAGCGTCCGATCGAGTTGATCAATTAAAATCTCCGTCGTCAACGGCTGATCCCATTTTAAAGCCTGTTTCAAGGAAGCGGGAATTTTTAGAGGTTGAAAAACTGCCAGCGCCTTGTCAAACAAATTTCGGGGGGCAATAGATGGGTCATGGTCGCGACAGTCGGCAAATCCACGCAGCCCTTGGTCGGTGGGTAGCCATTCCTGTTCAGGAGTCAAGCGCAACTTCGTGTAGTCGAGATTCGTTTTTGCCATAAGGGAGATCAGATACACTGAGAGGTCCACCCATTTTCGAGATGTGTCGGTTCGCGAGGAAATCGCCTCGATCGTTTCTTGGACTACATCAATGGTCAACGAGTACTTCAACAACTTGAGCGATCGCAGCGCTCTCATGATAAGGTCATCCGACGGCGAGGATTGTCGTATCTTTCGTTCCGGATTATCTGCATATAGGCGGTAGATTGGCGAATCAGGCTCAACAACTTCGCTGGGCTTTTTCCGAGAACCGTCTTGGACGGCAACAAAACTGGTCCTCTCAAGCGTCGCAATGACGTGTGGCGGGATTAGCTGCCACTGATTAGACATGTATTTAAGTGAAGCTGCCTGAACATGATCGGGTTGCTCTGTGAAGTGGTTGACTGTAAGAGACAATAGATCGACATCGCGAAGATGTTTTGGGTGCGAAGCTTCAATGTAATCCATGAACGAATGCATTGGCGGGGGAACTTGGATAAAGGTATATCCAGGAATAACTGGAATGAAGCCGCGGATCGTGACGTTTCTGATTTTGGAGGAAGGAGGCAGAGCTGCCCATTGTGTCGTCAGCGCTTGGCCATTTGGCGGGAATTCCACAATAGGAAATATGGGTAAAGTCCTCAGAAGCCGAACACGATCGTCATTTAGAGGGCCATTTATGTTGCACGAACCCGCCATGTACGTAGAGATATGGCCCAAAATCGAGGTACAAGCTTCCTTGGACAATTTTAGGTCGTCGGAAGGGGATATCAAGGAATCCAAGAGCGCATGTATATTTGTAATAGGTTTCACAATGTCGTAGCTCATGAGAATATTCTGAGCGGATTCCTGGAATTCGGGGTCGAGGAAGGGAACGCCTATGGTTTGGAGGTGTTTTACCGTGACCGGATGTTCTCTAAAAGACTTGAACAAAGGTGAATCGGCCTTGCGTAGTCCTTTGGTCGACGGAAGCAGGAATAAATGTCTGATGCTGGCGTACAAATCTTGTCTATGGGGATAGGTGTGTTGCCAAAGCCAAAACGCTGCTAGCCATTTACGAACAGTTGGATCAGTCTTGAAGGAGAGGTCCAGATTTAATTTGCTTGGGTAAACCTCGAGATATTTGACGATGCGGGGCACTGAAATAATTTCGACGTTTATGATACCCGGACCGTGGGTACGAATAATTTCTGCGATGTTAATGGGAAGAAGATGTAACGGGATGGCATCGTCATCGCATAGCCTGAAAACATCATATTCCGCACGATTTAGCATGGTGTAGCGTGTAGTGGTGTCTTCCGCGGCCAAAAGTATCACCCTTTGTTGTGTGGCGAGCTTGATGAGAGGAAGACCGGTGATATTGCGAACGTCATATGTGGAAAGAAGATAGCCTAAGATGATTTGAACAGTAACATCGTTGGCAGCCTGTACTTCGGCAACATGGTCCTACAGGTGAACAAAAAAATTATAAGCTTCCTACGCCATTTCAATGCGAAAATCACGTACCTGTAGCGCTCGATGAGCTTCATTTGGAGTTAGGATGCGAATGCTCTCATTGCCAGATCCCTTGATGAGATCCACGATATATTGAGGCGGGCGAGTAAGTTTGAGGCCAACAGTAGTCAAAGCATCGAGGACAATGTCCGGAACGGCGGGATCAGCAGTGATCACGTCGTTTAGAGGTCGGAATTCAGGAGTCGTTGGCGTCGCCTTAAGCTGATATACAGGCCAAATCGCGGATTTCGCCGAAATAATGGAATTGAGTGTATGGTCAGGAAGATGCTTCCAATATACGTTCTCTCCGCTGGTCACTGGAGATCGCTGTTCTGGCGGCCAAGCCATAAAAATATTGTGAATGGCATCTTGCTCGGCCAAAATTTCCAACATAAGCCTCCATGCTTGAGGGATATAGCGGTCAAAAAGCAATTTGTTCCATTGTACGAGGATGCTGTTGGTTTACTTGAGCGAAAAATACAGGAAAACATGTCTATTCAACTCACAGATCACTACTTCCGAGACCGGTTTCGCGAGAGTTGCGCAGGTTCTGCCGCGATTGCGTCAGGGCGAAGTAAGCGTGAACATGTACAGGGAATCCAGTCGGTAGCGGCAATGGCAAAAAGGTGAACAACCGCCCGGATTTACCGTCCGTGGGGCTGGAAAGAGGCATGGCTATGCCCACGGTTGGCAAAAGCTTATGCTCCTTGAGAATACGAGACGTAAGGTCCGATGATCCTTGACATAGGATCTTGATGGCGTCTTCCTGCTCGAAAGCACACTGGATAATTCGCCATCTTCGATCTTCTGTCTTACCATCGATGGTAATGCTGACTGTTGCAGTATATGCTTCAGCGACGGAATTAAGGCTGATTCTTGGCGATCGCGAAATGGATAGCTGCGCGAGGCACTTGACTGCGCCTTGCTCGTCGATGCCATAAACTTGGATTTGTTGGACGTGTTGCAGAAATAGCAAAGAGATGTCCATTTCCCTGAAGATGAACTCGCGGAAGAGACGAGCAATTTCATCTGGGGAGACCACTTTCGCGTCGATCCTGCTGGGAATGCGTCGCAATGGACAACGGATCACGGTCCCTGGAAATTCGGATTCGTAGACGACTGGATCCACAAAATGGGAAAATGAAGCCAACTGGTCGGGGTGGTTTGTCGTCACATGGGTTAAATCGAGGCGTTTGCCAGCCGATCCTGTGAACTCTTGAAGAGGGTCGAACATCGCAAATGTATTTCCAGACACAATTTGTGGGCAATCGGTAATCTATCTGAACGTCAGAGAATACCTTTACTCAAGAGGCTGGGAAACTTACATGGAAGACGGAGCGAAAACCAACACCGTATTTGCCAATCTTACTATGGAAGGAAAACTCAGACGAAGCGGTAGGCAGAGAGATAGGGCCTTACGAGGAATCGTCCGCCTTCGACGATTCATAGACGAATTGCAGAGCATGCCAGTCGGCTTCGTTGAAGTTGGCGTCATTGAAAGCCAACAACGCCGGGCCCTGTGTTGCTGCGAGGTTTGGGTGATAGAGTGATGCAGATGGATGTGACCTGCGATCTAGAGCGAAAGTCTGCCAAAAGGTCAGAATAGCAGCCAGTACGGATATACAGCTACACACCTGGACAAGGGCTTTCGCGTCTTCCGAGTTCTGCAACATCTCCCGTAGCAGCCCAACCGAGAATGGATAACTGCCTAAGATGGCGCGCAAGGGGCCGAGCGGAGTAGTTCCCTGCGCAAAGTTGTCTCCCATATCGTAGTTGTGAACAGAGGGACAGATATTATCGATGGGTCCTCGTGTCCTTATCAAATGCGTATGGGCGCCTAAGTCGGACGGTCCACTGGATCAAAAGGCGAAGATAGAACACCTTGTAAAATGAAGCCACAGCTGTTATCAGTGAGAATTTCCTGCATCTTGATATTTCTGGAAAGGGTGTGGGTTACTCCCGGAGGCGTTCGGCAATGTCTTATAAATTAAAATTATAAGCAAGTTAGGCAAGTTGAAAGCGGAATAATAACTGTGGCATCGGGGTCGGCGGAGGCTCCGGATTCGATTTGAGGCGCCGACTGAATTATCAGGTGACTAACGCGTCAATATAGCCAAATAAACGCGCAACAAAGGTAATTAAGCTGTCGCGATCAACAAACTCTCTTCTTTCTTACCACCATCATCATCGCCACAGCCGTTCTACCTCGAGCGACCTCAAGCTTCGCTAAACCTCCAACTTCTCTTTAACAACTAATTCGACATGTCTGGACGTGGAAAAGGTGGAAAGGTGCGCAGATATTGCTTCACAAACTCTCAACAACAGCTAATGGATATTTTGGTGGTTGTAGGGTCTCGGAAAGGGTGGCGCTAAGCGTCACCGCAAGATTCTTCGCGACAACATCCAAGGCACGCCACTCGCAACATACTGACACTATGGTGGTTGCTGACACTCACTACCAGGTATCACTAAGCCCGCCATTCGTCGTCTCGCTCGTCGTGGAGGTGTGAAACGTATCTCTGGTCTTATCTACGAGGAGACCCGTGGTGTTCTCAAGATCTTCCTCGAGAACGTCATCCGTGACTCGGTTACCTACACTGAGCATGCTAAGCGGTGCGTATTTCCTCCCTTAGACATGACCTTTCCACTTACCCAAATCTCTTCAGCAAAACCGTCACTGCTCTTGATGTTGTGTACGCCCTCAAGCGTTCTGGTCGCACCCTATATGGTTTCGGTGCTTAAACGATTGGCCCGCACCGCAACATTTCTCCTTGATTTCCTTGCAACAGTCATTGCTGGACGCCTTAAGCCTTATGTATTCTCTTTCCCTTATGCTTCTTGTTGATGTAATATGTGTATAACATGTCTCTCGAAATACAATAGCGATATGTGCTAGTCGAAAGTTACACTTTGAGCCTGACGCTTGCACCCAATGTAAATCGGCTCTGCCAGTGAGGCACCTCGGAACCCTGGGCGCTCTGGCTTTGGTCTGGGTGATGGAGTTTGTTAACCGCATATCTTCATGTTGACGAGCTTGCCTGCAGAAGATTGTTTCTTCATTGCTATTGTGACTGAAAGTTTGTGCATGCAATACTGAAGCTCGGATGGAATTTGACCATCGCCATGCATTTATGGACAATAACATTGATAGCAAAGCACCGCGCGCTCTTGCTAGAGTGACTCAAGTCGGTCCCGAGATAAGAGTCAAGGATTCCACCCTCGACACAGGAAGTAGTTTTCGCGAGATGTTGCCCGGCTAGATTTGGGTTTAATACGATGTGTGTATTGGAAATTTGGCTTCAAGTACTGATCGAGAAAGCCTTGAAGCAGTGGATGGTCGAAGTATTTGATACTAGAAGAAAAATATGCATCAGCATTTCTTTCTGACAGGCAGAAAGGGCAAAGACACCCACAGCAACACGCCACCTTGCTTTCTTCCGATACTATCTGCTGTCCGCAGATTATTCCGCGTGAATTCGAATACAGCTTCGCATATATCGCAGCTCGATTGGATGTCGACATATTCATGGCCAGTGATGTTCGCCGCCATATCAGAAAGAATAACGTCTGCCTTTCCGAACGGATTCCCGGGACCGATGAGTAGCTGCTTGATTTGCCTTGTAGTCGCGCCATCCATAAAATCTGCCTTGATTGTATGCACTCCAGGGATTGGAGCAATGTCCAGCAAGTCCACCGAAATTATCTTTCCGCGTCCTTTGACCTCAGTAGCATGTCCGCCGACGTCGTCAATATTGAGAGGGTCGAAATGCGCGAGTCGCTCAGGTTTAGGCCTGGCTCGCACTGGCTTTTTAGCTTTCCTCTCCACAATGCGCAGCGCAGCATCTTCAGCGTCGTCTGAGGCACCAGATTCAAGACTTGAATCAGCCTGGTTTTCCTCCGTGACTTCCGAAGTTGTAGACGGGGATGGTGTCCACCCAAGTTTGGACGCGACAACCTGGCTCCATCCGCCAGGCGCCGCACCAAGGTCAACGACAGCGTTAACGTCCGGATGGTCCAGAAAGGTCCAAGTCTCGTCAACCTCAAGAAGCTTGAACGCCGAGCGCGCCCTATATGCGGCAGGGTCGCTGAGGCGTTTCTTCACGTACGGATCGCGAAATTGGCGCGAAGCCCATGACGCGGATTTAGACTTGGATTTTTCGGAGAGCACGCTTATAGTTTGTCGGAAAGCCATAGAAAGGAAACCTGCGCAAATGGAGAGGGAGTCTGTTGGGAAAAGCTGGGATATGTAGAACTTGCGTCGACGGAAGGAAGAAACGGAGGGTGTTACCAAGCAAAGACAAACACCGGATCTGTTCTATTGCAGTGGATTCGGAATCCGACACTCTTCTTGTTCATCTTCTATCATGTCTACCGCTGCACCTTCTTCCCTTTGCTCTGGTTATAAACAAGTTGAAGCTTTTGGTCCAGATGATGAGTACGAAGATGAAGAAGTTTTCTACGTGACTTTGGACATGGGAAACATCGAACCGACTCTCGTTCCCAGCTCCTCATCTTATAGATTAATTGTAAGCCAGGAGTTGAAGGCTAAAGCAAGATATCATATATTTTTACTTTGCAGGGACTGGACTCGGCTACTCCTTTTCTCCAACTGCAAGGAACTATACTGAAGGGACGCCATGATATGCTTCTTGGCACCGAATTGATTTTCACAGACGACAAAGGTGCGTTCCTATCGCAAAATAATTTATATCTTTAATTCTAACATATCACGATGAAAGAAAGTCATGACTGGAATAAACGATCAGTTGGATACGTAGCCAGCACAGAACAACGAATCGCCTTCCAAGAGGTTACCCTCGTCCCGAAACTCTCTTCGCGCAAGGGGAAAGAAAAGGTTACGGACGGCGACAGGATCACTGCTACCGACTTCGAGGATGTTGCTCCAACAGAAGATCGAGTTGTACAGATTGAACGCCTCACCGGTCTTTCCGCTCCTAATGCTCGCGCTTCGAGAACGCGTAAGAGCGCGGCGACACCGAAACCGTCTGCGGCTCCCCGTCCAAAACGAAGAGCTTCCACCAGGGCTTCCACCAAAGCTCGAAGTGAAGAGCAAGATCCTCACAATACTGACGACGACGACGATATGTATGTGGATAACTAATATGAACTCTGGGTGTTGGTGCTCCTTTGACAGCTTGTAACGGTAATCAAAATCCATCTTCCTTGTAGCACCTCCAAATCTGCAACACAGTAGCCCATCTTCTTGCACCTCTCTCACCATCGACCTACAGTATCAATGAATCGGTATGAGCCTCAGCCGTCACACCGGATAGTCCAAAATCACTCAGATGAACGTCCGTCTTCTATTCGAAAGTCCCGTTCTATCATTGTTGGTAGAAATTTAACTCCAAGTCACAGTCGTAGAATCTCCATCCCTATCTGTGGGATGTTTGCGAAGCTAGCCCTGCGACGATAAATTTTAACAAACTTTTTCGGAGCAGTAGTCTCACAATATGGCATGCCTCGTATGCCAACAATTTCTGTTTAGTGTAGATATTTCTGAATCTGAGGACGTGCTACGTGTATTTATCTTACTCCAATATGTCGTCCTTTGCAAAAAAAAAAAAAAAGAAAAGAAATTGTCCATCCAGGTGGAAGCTTGTCGATTTTGTCGGCCCGGACCGCTATTTGTGCTTATTTGGCGTTCCTTGAGTCATCTCAGATAAGATTTTATTTACTTACCCTTCTTACTGTCGTCCTCGAAACACTCTATTTTTCATTCCATGGCTACAGCAGAGGAGAAGTACGAGCTCATTACTCGACGACTCGCTGAAGTGCTCGGTGGAGATGCCATCAAAGCCATCTTAACCGAAGGACGCCAACCAAAATGCTACTGGGGCGCGTACAATTCCAAGCATCTGCATCTGCGATCGACGCTAAGTTTCATCTACAGGAACTGCCCCGACAGGAAGACGTGCGCAAATATTCAGATTATTATGAAGAACGACCTCTAAAATCGACTATGATACAGCGCACATTGGGTACTTTGTCCCCTTGACGAAGATTGCTGATTTCTTGCGAGCGGATGTCCACGTATGTGTTGTTTTCTTCGCCCATTATTCGGATTATTTATGGATCGCCAGGTCACAGTGCTGCTGGCAGGTATGCTCTGCAAAACATCCTCCTGGTAATGCCTTCTAACGCCTACCAGATGTCCATGCTTTCCTCGATAATCTCAAGGCGCCTCTCGAACTCGTCGCGTATCGAACAAAATACTATGAATACACGATCACCGCCGTCCTAAGATCCCTCGGAATCCCAATATCGGCCCTGAGATTTGTGGAAGGATCGTCTTACCAACTCACAAGGGAGTATAATATGGACAACTACCGCCTGTGCGCAACGGTGACCGAACACGACGCGAAGAAGGCAGGAGCTGAGGTGGTCAAACAGGTCGAGAGCCCGCTGCTGAGTGGGTTGTTGTACCCCGGTCTCCAGGCCCTCGATGAACAATACCTCGACTGTGATTTCCAGTTCGGTGGTGTTGATCAAGTGCGTTTCCGTTTTCGATCTCTTTCCTCCTAATGCTGAAAGTTAATTGCAGCGCAAAATCTTTACATTCGCCGAGCTCTACCTCCCTAAGCTTGGCTACAAGAAAAGATCGCACCTGATGAATGCGATGGTCCCCGGCCTCGCAGGTGGCAAAATGTCCGCATCCGACCCCAACTCCAAGATCGACTTCCTCGACAGTCCCGAGGTCGTGAGCCGCAAACTCAAGTCGGCGTTCTGCGAAGAGGGCAACGCCGAGGGAAACGGCGTGCTCGCATTCGTCGAGGCCGTGCTCATCCCCATCAGCCAGCTGCGGCTGGATCATCAGAAAGGGGTCGAAAAGGTCCTGGTCGATGGGACTGGCGATCAGCACCCATTCATTAGCGCCGACGCACCGGAAGGCACCGTATTCAGCGTCGAGCGCGATGAAAAGTTCGGCGGATCAACGCACTACAAATCGTACGATGAGGTCAAGACCGATTTCGTGAACAAAACGCTCCATCCCAAGGACCTGAAGAACACTGTCGCGAACTGCATCAACCGCTTGCTTGATCCTGTGAGAAAGGCATACGAGGAGAACGAAGAGTGGCAGAGGATCACTGCGCTAGCTTATCCCGATCCCAATGCCAAACCAGCGAAGACAAAAAAGAAGGTGCGTTGCTTAGTTTTTTTTTTGTAGGTAATTTTTACTGAACCCATTTTAGGAAAAGGTCTACCATCCTCCTCCGCCAGGCAAAGGTCGCAATGCTAAACCCACTGCGGATGGTGCAGCGAATGTAGAGGCCGAGGTAGCAGAAGTTACAGCCAGCATCGAAAAGGTAGATGTTGGCTCGAGTACCTCATGATACTTAGATACCAGAGGAATTAGAAACGTTGTGTATTTACTTAAAATGAATGCGGATATATTCATCAAATGCGCTTGTTTCTGCGTGTTCTACCTGTGAGAGAGACGGAAATCGATGGGATGAATGCATAATTATGGGCAATGTTTTCATAATCTGGTGCTATGTTGAGCACATCTATCAGCACGACGGTATCGTTGCGAATCGTAAGCTATGGAGGACATCCAGAATGAAAATTAGGCGAGGAAGTAAAGACGAGTACTAAAAAAATCCACTGTCTGACTGAGAAAGAATCATAATGCAATGCACCCTCCGATCATCGTCTGGGATACCCCCTAGGGTGATACTGCTGCTGTTGCTGCTGCTGATACTGCGGTTGTGGCGGTGACTGCTGCTGCGATTCTCTACTCCGGCTGGTCTTGGTATCGATCTTCACATATTCGCTGTCGTCATCTGCACGGCCATCCTCTACGTCTTTCTTTACGCTCATGTATGCCTCGCCGAGCATTTGCAGTGCAACCGCGCGTAATTCAGCCTTTTCGCGCGAGATCGTGGGATCGCTGAGTAGGCGCTCGCATGTTTCCCGAAGGATGGACTCCACTTCAAGTTTAGTGCCCTATATTCGAAGTTAGTGTAGTCGATGTGAATTTTAAGACTGCTTTGCGCACCTTGAAGAGAGCCTGAAGACCTTTCTCTGCTGCTTGTTCTTCCAGCCTCTTCTTCTCCTCTGGCGTTAGATTTCCAGCCTTCTCAGCATTCTGGATCTGGTCGAACACAGATTTGAGCTCGATGGCAGCCCGCAGTGTGGAAACGCTGATAAGAGGAATGTATGTTCGTAAGAATGATTCTACTGATAAGGACAGCCAGAATTGACACGTACGTTTCACTGAAGACGTGGTATTTGCCTTGCACGTTGTGCAGCCAACCACCCACGCCGAGGAAAGACTGATTAGTGGCCAGATGGTGCTTGGCCTTTGACACGTAGACAAAACCGATAGTTTGCAGAAGTTCGACACCGTACGACTCTCGTTTGAGTTCCCTGTGCATAGAGTATTAAAAAATTGTATATCGTCCAAAAAATAAGAACATACTCTGCCTCCAGTTGACATATCGTTCGCCAACTTGTCGACACATCGGGGTCATCAGGACCCGTTGCTGACTCCGTGAAAATACCGAGCTTGCGCCCCATGTTCTCCACGAGCTTGTTCACCCGCTCCTGGCGAACGGCAGCTTTCTCCGCTGCCTTTTGCTTGTCCTTCTCCGCCTTGATGCGGTCTTTTTCTTCCTTCTTTGCTTTCTCTTCAGGCGTCATTATCTCCCTCCCTTTTGCATCTTTGGGCCGCGGAGGGCCATCATTCTCTCCACCGTCTGCCTCGGTTTCCTCTGCATCTTGCAGTGCAGTCTTCATGTCGCGTGCCAAGCTGATATGACCGATGATGGGCACAAAGCGTTCCCCACCGAAAATGGCGCCGAAAACTTCTTCTGGGTCGACATATCCGCCCTCAGGCGCGCTTTCTTTCGGACCAAATTCGTTGTATTTCCGTCTTAGTGATTCGTCGGACAGGGTTTGGTAGGCGATCGCAATTTCCTTGAAACGCTCTTCGGCAAGAGGGTCGTCAGGGTTTTTGTCTGGATGGTGCTTGATAGCAGCTCGACCTACAAATCAAAAACGTTAGAGGTATATAAGGAGGTAAAAAGAGAAGTCGTACGGTACGCCTTCTTGATATCGTCTGTCGTTGCAGTGACGGGTACCCCCAAAATATCGTAGTATCCCGTCTCCAGCGGCCGCTCTTGCGTACCGATCTTTCGTCCTTTTCGTGCCTGTGCTCCTGATGCTGATGTCGATGGTTTATGGCCGCCATTAGGTGTACTCGTTCCCGATTTCGAAGTTGAAGTATACACCGCTGATGATGATGGAACCTGCCCTGGATAGAATGCGTGTGTTATGACATTCTGGCATGCAAAACATCGTATTTGAAGCAGAGTCCCTGGCCGCGGTTGGGGATTTGGCACTGGAAATTCCAGAGGAACATTGCACCTCGAATTCGAGCAGGAAGTGCCGATGTGAGGTAATATTGGTCGTGAGGGAAGAATAGGATAGGAGTTGTTCATTGCAAGCTAGCGGAACAGCCAAGATGAAAGACCGGGGTCGATGAACGCCTCAGTCGGTCAAATAAGGCTACGTTTGCTATTTTGCGCGACGGTGATTTACAAAGCAGGGCTGGTCCAAATTTTGAAACTCCGTCACTTATGACCACACCTCTGCCACCCAATCCGTTTTCCCAGAGCGCACACCACATTGTATATCACCGATGTCTCGACCTTGAAATCGCCGCATCCAGCCTTGCTTATCCAAAGGACGGCATCTCACCGCTCATTTCCTCTCGTCTTCTTGAACACTTGCTGCGTCTCGCTCCACCTGGAAATGGCTAGGAAAAGCTCTCAACAGAAATCCAGGGTGCCAATAGCAATGACGAAATGATGCAGTCGGCAGAGTTCTATGCGAACACCTTCATCCGTGCCTGTAAGTCGCCTTTGCAATTGCGGGAGCTCCATATGGCTGACTTGATTTTTTCGAGCAGTCAAGCGTCCCAGATGCACCTCCGCATCGATCGAGCGTCCGTCTCGATTTTCTTTCGAAGACGATCAGACGTATTGCAGGGAATTACCAGAATCGCAGCTGGACCATCGTACCGCCAGGTATCAAGTACGCTGCTCCCTTGTCAAGACCTAGAAATATATTTTTACTCATACGAACGTTGTGATTGCAGGCATTCCGTCGTGATAGATATCGTCACTCGAAAGCGCTGGTGAAGCTTACACCAGTGCAGCGCACATTATTCCGGAATCAACGAATACCAATATCAGTGGCGGAAACGAAGGTGGAGCAAAGGTAGGGAACCCCCTCATCAGACTCCCTTCTCTATTTCACTGAACCTCCTCGCCTGCGCAGCATCAGCAATCCAGTGAAGTGTGGGCAATCTTATCAATGTTCGGGAAATCAGAAATGCCTCTCGAGCTACAGGGGAACAAGATTCACCGTCTCAAGAATATCATCACCATGTGCATAGATTACCACTTGTGGTTCGATGACCTTTGTTTCTGGTTTAAGCCAGTGAAGGTATGTTCTTATCTTCTCCACTCTTTGCGTTATAATGTTTAATTTTTGCCTGTAGAACGAGCCAAACGCATATACTACACATGTCGGTCGACCATCTTCGGGGCGCCTCATCCCTGAAACTATTACTTTCAACACGATGATTGGTTATCCTCCTCCCTCTAAAGAGTACCTTGCACTTCACGCTCTTTGTTTTGAGGTGGCTTGGATGTCGGGTGCTGTGGAGTATATTGCGGATATTCAACGGAAAATGGAGGAGACAAACATATTAGCAAACGATGGATCGTCAGCTACTCTGCTTGCAAATATATTGTTACCCTTGACGGTGCGCTAAAATGTTGACAACTTGGATATCTCGATTCTCGTATGGTGTATTCGCCTTGCGTCGAGACTTTGTAAGAGGTTTCAGTCATAGTGGTTGTCCAGTCAAGCGCAGCGGGCTTTCCTTTACGCTATATTTCCGCCATGTTTCACTGCCGCTGCCTTCTCTTCCTCCTCTAGATCCTTGGACATCTCGCAACACTCCGTCGTCAATCGCGTCGCAGGCTTCAAGCCGGCTGGTCTCAGGAAAGACATAACGGTCTCATGATGAAAATCTTCCGCTCGAAAAAGTTCAAGGTTCAGTCATTCTCAGCGCGAGGAATGAATGCTGAAATATGCTTTTTCTTACATACTAATGTTATAAGAAAGGAATTCACAAAATGCACAACAGGAGTTTACACGAGTCATTAATAATATTCGGTACACTTCATTCAGCGATGCTAGCCTTTTCATCCGCCGACTTCGTGGATTTTCGAACCTCATCGAGCTGATAGAGTGGCTGCAGCTTAACCTTCTGCTGCAAGACATATCGACGAATCCAGTAGGGAAGGAATTCTCGTACTTGATACGAAATATGCCTTGAAGTTGGCACCGCAAAGACGTAGTCGAGTTCTTCCAGTGTCCTCTGCTTCGTTTCTGTTTATAGTAATTTTTATTTATTTAAAAAAAATGAGTATTAACGCGAGAAGGAATATGTTGACGTGGACTCACCAGGAAGTAATAGAAAGATCATCACAAAGGCCACAACGTTGAGTCCTGCGTAAAACCCGAACGCGCCCACGCTTCCTAACGCGCTTATGAGGCGGGGGAAGGTCAGCGAGAGAACAGCTGCCCAGAATAGGCAGGTAGAAACGGCCCATGACCTGGAATACATCAGAAAAGGCTGTTCATAGCCATATATAAAGCTGATAGCTTACATGCCCATTTCTCTGTGGGTCAGAGGGAAGACCTCAGCGGAATAAGTGAAAGGCACAGGTCCCTCTCCTGGGGAATAGAAAGCTGCCAAACAATTGAGCTCTTATTTGATAATTTATACAAAAAACGAGACACTCACCAGCGAAGAGGAACACAAAGAACGCGATCAATGGTACTCGGGCTGGGTTATCCCCCGGAATGTAGAAGCAGAAACCCGCCGCTAGGAGAGTCCAAGCCATGTTCGGGAATGTGAACAGAAGAAGATTACGCCGTCCGAAAGTATCGATGGTCCACACAGCCGGGAACGCAAACAGCCAGTTGACGAGACCGAAGCCCCAAGACGCCAACAACGCTTGCTTCGCAGTGTATCCGGCTTGAACGAAAATACTGGAAGAATAAAACGCGATGATATTGATGCCACACATTTGCTGCGCGATCATCACGACCCAACTAGCGAGCGTCGCGCGGCGAATGCGAGGGATAGTGAAGAGCTCGTAGAATCGCGAGAAGTAGGTCGCGCCCCTAAGGACGGCGCTTTCTTCAACAAGCTGGGAGTGGACATAGTAGAGATCTCGCGCCGCCTGGATCTCGCTGTTTCGAAGGCGGCAGAATGACTTGTAAGCATCGGTATAGCGGTCCTTCTTCATATACCAACGAGGCGATTCTGAAGATAAGATTGAAGTGTCAAATAAGCGCGCCGTGGAAATGAAGTGGAACTTGCCAGGGCAGAAATAAATTCCAATGACCAGTGGAACAGCAGGCAGGAAGGCCGAACCAAGCTCAAGACGCCACGCGATGTCCCCTGCGCCTTGGAGAACAAGATTGGCAGAGAACCCAAGGAGAATGCCGAACGCAGTCTGCACGGCTCAGTATGAGTTTGTGCTTCGATATCAAAGCTAACGAATATACTCACCCACATCTGCCAACTCATAACAAGCCCTCCTCGGATATTGGCCGGTACATTCTCTGCAGCAAAAACAGGAGACGTGGTAGCTTTGGGACCCATGCCGACGCCGAGGAGGAGACGACAGACCTAAATTATTATCATTATGAGTAAGAATTATAATCGCTTCATACAGAGACATGGGACGAACGAAAAGCTGCGGCCATGTCTGCGATAGAGCAGCACCAATAACGCTGAACGTGCAAAATATGCCACAGAAAAATAACGTTCCACGGCGTCCAAGGTAGTAGTTCAATGGATCACCGAGCCAGCATCCAAGCAGGCATGATCCGATGTATGGCCTGGATTTTAATATCCGAGTATCAGACCAAGAAAAAATAACAAAATGAGAGGGGACAACTTACCCAGAATTGATCACCCCAATAATCCATTCGTCGAAGTTGGCGCGTGCGCTTCCTGCCTCTGCGGTGAGGCCCAGCGCCTCCGGGAAGGACAGATTAGCGCCATTCGAGCCCGTTTGATCCCATCCCCTAGAAATCAGTTGGAGGTGTTACTGCCGGTTCTGAGATCTCTCGATACAAGGAGTGCTTACTGGACAGCGGCGGCGATGCTGCAGATGATGACTGTCATATAAAGGTCTCGAGATTGGCTCCATCTATCTGTGAGATTGCCGACTTTCAGCCCAAGACACAGCGAAAGAGGTGGTTCAACATACGAGTGGTTTCACGTCGAATATGATATTTGTCCTCTTCGGTCAGCTCAGGTATGTTCTCGAAGTCCGCTGGATTCTGGGCAAGCAGCGCTGCTTTCCTGAACAATTCGGTCTTGTCTTCCAGGTTCTTCTCTCTCGTGAAGGAGTCGACGCGTTTCAACAACATGTCCCGTGGTATGCCAGCGAGGGGGTTTTGAATCCTAGAGAGAGAATGGGCCACTTCTCGTGTGATACCATGATGCATCAACGACGTACCTGGCCTGGACGTTGTTGGCCAGCTCGATATGAGTGGTAGCCGCCACCTTCTCTTCGTCATAACTGGCCCTGTCATTGCTCTGTTTACCTTCGAGCGACATTGCAAGAAGACAGAAGGAGTCGGGAGAGCAAGAATGAAGCCCGACTATGAAAACTCTCATCTTATGTAGGGCTTCGTGCAGGGATCCATGGAGCAGATCATTCCTTCCGGATGGTGAATCTCGATCCTTGAGTACATGTGGTACAATTATTTTTGGAGAAGTAGTGTCATCGGCCAGTATTAGGGATATCCACGAACTTCGCGGAGCAGAGGAAGCCGCACGAATAGATTTCAAGATGCAGAGATACGTTGGCCGAGTTATCAGGCGCTAGGTATCAATTTCAAGGTGTCTGCAGCCTGTGCTTTCCTGCTTATCAGCGGTGTTAGAGGAAGGTCTATAGAAGTAATCGTTATTTGAACGGCCCACCTTCATTTTACCCACTGGACGAAAATTTCGACTAGATTTGAGGGTGAGGTTTGTGATGGAAGTTGTTCTATCCGAGCTATTCTTGGAACCAAATGTGGAGTAGACCAGCAAACAAGTCCCACACTCGAGATAAAAGCTCCCCACATGACGGAATTCCTCAAAGCTTTCCCCAGCAGGCATTCGCGCATCATTTTTTCTTTCTTCTCAACCCCCGCAAGGCGATGCTCTGCCATTCTCCCCACTCGCCAAGCTCCTGTTGGTCAGCAACAGTGTGAAAGCTCCACCGAAACAAAAACTCACTGGGATAAAGATGGCATTGAAAGTCGGACTCGAGGCACTTGCCTTGTGAAAAATTTTGGACGGATGAGGGCAACAACATTTACCTTCATCATTGAAATAATCCATCAACGCCACAGTTGAACGTTCGCTGAGCGTCAAGTAAACAAACCGCTGCCTCTGCAAAAGGCCTGGCCGAGCCGGACCATATCTGACGGATTTTGCAGTTGTTGAATAACTGCATTTTGTATTCGACAAACTTTAGTCTCGTGCATTCCCCTTCTCAAGGATATACAGTTGTTCGCATCGCGAGAGGAGGAAATAAGCGCCGAAAACATATTCAAGTACTACCGAGGGCTGAGAATCAAAGAGACATCGACGTCTATCCAACAAATAGATCATGTATATTGGTACCGCACGATTTAGGAGACCGAACACCAGAAGGCACAGACTACCTCCAGGATTGAATGTGAGTTTCCCCGGAACCGGGTTAAGTGACGCTAGGTGGCCGCGGCTCGATCTTCCCAAAATACCGTGTAGATTACGATTAGCAAGTGCTCTTTTTCATCGGAAAAGTGTCAAATGGCCTACATAAAGCTACAATAATTTACTTGCCCATAGAGGGCTGTGCTCTTGCACACATTGCGGGATTTAGTTCGATACGCCCTACAAAAAAGACTTTGATCTAAATTTAACTCACCCTCCTGCTAACATGAACCTCATCTCTTCGGCAGGATCTACCTAGGTACAAGTTGGAATGCCATGTTTTTTCGAGGTTCTTGGTTCGCACGATATTACGGAGAGTTCGCGTGCGCATTAAATCATGAGTGGAGTGAGCAGAAAATAGCAGCAGCGCTGGATCAAGCCCTCCGAAACCAGAGCTGGTGAAATTGGGACAGAATGAACTTAAGAGTCTAAAGCTCCAATCGTGTTTCGTGCCCGATTTAACCCACTATACCTCGGCATACGCCCAGAACGGGGCTCAACGGCGACCAGCATACCCTTGAAGAACAAGGGACGCTCCATCTTCGCGGCTATCCGAGGTCATCCAGCCGGATCCGTCTAGCCAGGCGCTTTTCATCTCCTCGCCAACAAAGCTAAATGTGCATGAGATGCTGCATTACAGAAGCTGAGTCTTTGCAGAATAAAGAAACGTCGAGTGCGACGAAGTATACAAGAGGCAATCAATCTAAATACACAGGGCGAAACACGAATTATGGAATCTAAAACAGAGGAGGTACTTTCTAAGGTAAACCGGTAGTGGCTCTGGCAGTGGCGGGACAAGTGGCGACGGAGAATGGTACCCGGGTAAGGGGAGCGAAGAGGGGAAACGACGAGGAGGGAACAATACGATACGAGATGCTTATCTACGTCTTCACTTCCTGGCCTTTTTGGTCGCTCTTCCATCCTCCTGCTGGTAAGAGGGGTCTGCTCCGTCCAGCTTCCGTGCAGCTTTCAATGCCTTTTTCGACGAAGTACCCACACCTTCGACCTTGCCCATTCTTTTATTCCACGCGCGCTGCAGCGCACGCTTCGTTTCTCCATCGGGGAAGCTCGCCAAATCGAAGTAGTTTGCTGCAAACTCGATGAGCCTGTCGCGCAAACAGTCAGCATGGAGCGAAGACCGATAAGAAGAAACGCAAACGTACCACTCCGCCTTGATCTCCGATACAGTGCGGATGTACGGCCTGGTGGTGAGAACGAACTCGTTGAATAACACCCATTCAGGCTGGGTATCCAGACCGCACGATGGGTGCAGAGCAACGACCTATAAAACGCATTTATCGATCCGGTCAGAACATTATCGGGAACTTAGCTTCGACCAATAATTTCCACTTGCCTGGTTATCCTTCACCGTGAGGTAATTGCCCTTCTCGCCCTCCTTATGCGCGACCTGCATGAAGAACCCACACACGAGAGCCTGGCGGATATTGGTGTACAGCTTCTTCTCGTCCGAGAGCGAGTTGAGATCGATGTCGTAGCGCTCCATGATGCGCTTGAGCTGCTGGCGGATACTGTCAGCTTGCTGCAGCGCGCGCAGGGACAGGTAGTTGTTCCATGCCCAGTTCTTGTCGTGCAGATCTGATGACGAGAAATTGTTGAGGAATGAGCAAGACTGACAGTAATGTGGAGCACTCACTGAGATTATATTGGTTGTAGACGTTTAATAATGTCAAATGGTCGCCATCAGGAACTGTAAGAAGCGCTTTGGCAGCGTCTGCATCTCGTCGTTGGGTGGCACCAGGTGGACGAAGCCAGACGTTAGGAACTGTAGAGTTCATTGAATGAATTGATGGAAATCCAGACGAAGCAAGTCTGAAGACTTACCAGACATCATCGCGGTGATAGTAAGAATTTCGTTGCTGCATTTGAATTCCGGGCTAACAATTAGTAGTTTGGCCAACTGTTACAACAATGTCAGTGGATCGTTTCGTTTCATCAGAGTGGAAACTCGCCTGTGGATCGAGAGGGAATTCTGCCATCATCCCGCCCAGTGGTGTAAGATTGCCGTCATCGTCGAGCGCTGCAAGATAGTTAAGCAATTCTAAGGCTCGCATAAGCGTCTCTGGAGCTGGCGCATCTACGTAGTCGAAGGTGACGAGATCCTATATGCACAATATCGTTATTGATATCTCGCCATTTAAAAAAGCGACAAAACAGGCGCACCTTGATTCCAAGTTTCATCAACTCCAAGACAGTGTTACTCAAATTGCTACGCAGAATTTCGGGATGCGTCTGCTCTTCCAGCTCGGTCATAAAGTCCTTTTCTGTGTACAACCGGAAGCATTTCCCAGGCCGCGTACGTCCAGCACGACCCGCGCGTTGTTGAGCAGAAGCCTTCGATATAGGGCTTACTAGGAGAGACTCCACGCGAATGCGGGGATTGTATACTTTTTGCTTCGAAAATCCAGGATCGACGACGTAGACGATACCATCGATCGTTAAGGAGGTCTCGGCGATATTTGTCGACACGACGACTTTGCGGCCTGGAGGACTGCCCTTAATAGCGGCAGGAGGGGCGTCGAAGATGCGTTGCTGTTGTTGCGGTGGTAGGGATGAATAGAGAGGTATGCACACGAGGGGGCCGACAGAGCTTGGGTCTTGGTTAATCAGGTCATCCGCTTCCAGTTTGATCTTTCTGCACGCATCCTCGATCTCCTGCTCTCCCGTGAGGAACAACAAGATATCGCCCTGATCTTCCGCGCGATGAATCATCAGCGTTGTACGGATGGCTGCTTCGACGTAATCCGGCTCTGGCTCCTGCGTGTAGAACACCTCGACGGGGTGCGTTCTTCCTGGTACCTTGAACAGCGGCGCCTGCGTATCCGACCGCAGGCTGAAGTACTTTTGGAATTTGAGCGCGTCCAGGGTGGCCGACATGATGATGATCTTGAGCTCCTTGCGCTTTTTGGCGATACCCTTGAGCAGGCCCATTAGGATATCGGTCGCGAGCGTGCGTTCATGGGCTTCGTCGAGGATGATGGTAGAGTAGCGTTCGAGGGAGGGGTCATTCATGGCTTCGCGCAGCAGCATACCATCGGTCATGTATTTGAGGAACGTTGTGCCAGGCTCGGTCATATCTTCGAAACGGATCGAGTAACCGACATGGCGACCCAATTGAACTGCAAAGAAGGTCAGTTATATTGCATTTTCACCAAAGCATTTGAGCACGCACCGTCCATCTCATCCGCCACGCGTTTTGCCACCGACATAGCAGCTACTCGTCTCGGCTGCGTACATGCCACCATCTTTCCCCTCGTGTGCGGTAGATCGGAAAATGCGACGAATTGAGGAATTCTACGAAAACCAGTCAGTTGCGCAACACACACCCAAGATACGAAGCGTACTGTGTTGTTTTGCCTGAACCTGTTTCTCCAACCATCACGATAACCTGGTTTTCGCTGAACTGGATCAAGTCGTTAGTTCACATTCTGAGACCTTGACGAGGGGGCTAAAGATAAAATCTCAATGCCCTCCTCCAGGCATAGACTAGTTGTGCTTACGATCTTGAGAAACTCGTCCATTTGTGCGAATACGGGCAACTTTTTACGTGCGTCCAGGATCTTCTTGTACTGTCCCGAGTGTGGTTGTTTCGTGAATGGATTCACATCTCCATCCTAAAGTCTGGTGAGCTTTTTTTTTTTCGCAATACATGCAATACGTTCACTCACCATGGCTGTCCTGACTTGGTCTCCCTTTACAAGTCGCGGTACAAATCCGTAGAGAGGCTCCTTCGCCGACGGATTCGCCTGTCCAACACCCCTTTGATGGGGTGGGAGATGAGAAAGATATGGGTTATCTTGAGATTTTGAGGTCGACATGGATGATGTTGAAAGATTCAAGAAAGTAATGACTTGAATTTCGTTGGCAATGAAAGGTCCCGAAAAAAGTGATTTTGCGCAAGTCACGTGAAACCCGCCCTCTATGATTTATTACTCAGTAAAATGTACATGTGCATGTATGAGTACTACTATAAGCACTTGGCGCATCTACATACGCACCACTGAATGTGGACAGCGAATGCTGGTATTCCTTAATCAAATGGTAGAAAATTGGTGGCTTGCGAATTGATGTCTTTGATTCGTCACTAGTATAGATACTTAGTAGAGCATGCTAATGGTGATCACTCCGCATCCGGGTCACTAGTCACCTCTACAATTTGAGGGATACTATTGTTCACTAGCTCTATCATTTCCACTGAAAGCGTCAGACTGCGATCTCGTGTGTATTGTATATCCCAATCGACATCATACCAATCGACAAAACTGGGATCAAAAGGCTTTTCATCCTCCTCGCCCCCCGTATCAGCGTCGCTTTCGGAATCACCTTCTCCATTTGGCGCTTCTTCAGCTTGTACGGTAATCTCAGGCATCTTTGTAGTCTCAACGGCACTCCAATCAAGAGAAGCCTTTGGATCGTTGTCGCCGAGCAGGACGTCGGGCTCAGAAAATCGCCTCTGTAATTCCTCGTAGTCCGGGAGTTGATCGTATTGAAGGCTGCGACTATGATCCAGGAGGTAAGTGAATTCTTCAGGGAAACTAGTGCCTAGAATGCTACCCGACGTGTTTGCCTTAGATTCGCGAACACGTCGTTTGCGATCTTTATCGGGTTCATTTTGAGATTTGGCCTTTATCCAAGGCAAGTTGCCGTAGAGGAGGAAAAAAACAACGTAAGCGAGAGATTCAAGATCGTCGCGTGGCGCCAGGTCTAAAGTATGTTTAGTGTGTATTTCTTCGAGAAAAATCCGTACGATCACACACCGATGCCATTATGGGCGTTGACACTTTCCCAGTGAAGTGTCCCTATAACACGCCACCAGCAATCATGTCTGGCTGGAGACCCTGACTTTATCGGCAGGGAGATGTTATAATCGATAAGAATGATGCTGGACAGGTCTGTCCGAGAACAAAGAATATTCTCAGGTTTGATATCTCGGTGAACGATACCACAACTGTGTATATGCTTGAGAGCCGAAAGCTGTTGGGATTGAGAATTATCAGAATTATCAGGAACAGTGTTTGATGAATGCCACGTACCATTTGCAAAACGACGCGAACGGTAGTCCTGACTGAAATAGGGCCAGTAGTGCATTCTTTGATGCTGGGGCCTAACAGGTCCATGGCCAAATATTCGAAGTGGGGTAATTGGCCATACCCATAGAGCGCTGGGATTGCAGGATGTCCTCGGAGAAGCTGGAGTATCTGACTTTCATACTTAAGGATGGGGCGCAGAACTTTTTGAGATACTCTTGATTTCTTGACTGCAACTTGTTGGCTCGAATTGGTGTCTAACGCTTGGAAGACGTACCCCTGTGGTGATAAATGCTTGATGAACACACTCCAGATATGGTTTGCGCATGATTACCCACATATGCACCCCGACCAAGGATTTTGGAAAGGTGGTATGTCTGAGTTGGTGGCATCGTCAAATTGGTAGGTTTTGGGAGGTTGGGGGAAAACAACGACGGCAAATGCCGTCGTACTTTCTATGCACGTCACGAAACGCTTCGGACCTTGGGCACCTCTTCAAGCTTCGAACACGGACAGTGTGGTGTATAACACTTCCGACCTCCGTTGTTTGGGGAAGCTAGCATCGTATAAGAGTTGGGACAGGTCGCAGTATGCATGGAACAGACGACAAGTCGACGACACCAGCAACAAACAATGCCGCGCTGCATTTTCTAAGTGAGATTGAATAACATATCTACAGGGAATTAATCGATAGCAGCAAAGAGCAGATTCTCTGTACAGCACCTGCTGTGAATGCTGAACTGCGGGCATCATCCCATTGAAAAGCTTCAGGCGACAGACAACTAGAAGTGTACAGATGTAGGCTATAAACCGAGAGAGAAATGATACAAGAAATGACACAAGAATCAGTATAGAAAAAGCTAAAGAGCAGAGTGAAAAAATCGGAGTGATGAGATGAAAGCGAAAACAGAGCAGAAGTATTTTCGTCTGGGTAGCGACACGAAAGCAAGAGGAAACTGATGGATGATGGCTGGACCGCCACCAAATAAATAGCACCAAACAGGGGTTCCTTTCTCAAACGATTTTGCTAGTTTTCGCTCGTCAACGTTGTCGTTGCTCCCCCTGTCCACCACTCCCCTTCATTTTTTCTATCATGGCCCTCCCTACTCCTTCCGGCGACGGTATTGGCATTGCCAACCTCCCCAACCAGGTCCGTTTGCAGTCTGACAGGGCCAGAGCATGAATGCAGCTTTCTGACGCGTTGCATTATGACAGAGGCATAAGATTGTCGCAAAACGTGGTGCCCACTTTACAATCATGGTTGTTGGTGCGTATGCATGAACTATGGTGAAGGACATGCCGGAATGACTCTCGTTGTCAGGCGAATCCGGACTGGGTAAAACCACCCTCATTAACACCCTCTTCTCCACGGAACTTTCGCCGCCCAAAAATTACTCTAAGCGCCATCACAAGCAACTGGACAAGCTCACCGAGGTGGAAATTATCAAGGCCGAGCTGGAGGAGCGTCAATTCAAGGTCAAGCTCACGGTGATTGACACCCCTGGATTCGGAGACTACGTCAACAACCGCGACTCCTGGCTTCCTATAGTCGAGTTCATTGACGATCAACATGAAGCATATATGCGCCAGGAGCAGCAACCACAGCGACAGGATAAGACCGACCTACGTGTACATGCGTGCCTGTACTTCATCCGCCCAACAGGACACACGTATGTCTATTTTCACGTCACATCCTTAGTTATGCCGACCAATTTTTTTTTCAAAGGCTGAAGCCATTGGACATTGAAATCATGAAGCGTCTCGGAACCCGTGTCAACCTGATCCCCGTCGTTGCCAAGGCCGACACCCTGACGCAAAATGACCTGTTCGTATTCAAGCAGCGCGTACGTGGCACATCCCTATCTAGATTAAGCTCTAGCGTCACATTTGTGTGCGTTTCTCGTAGATTCGTGAAGTTATTTCTGCTCAGGGAATCCGGATTTACACGCCTCCGCTTGACTCCGACGACGAGGGTGCGGAACACGCGCGCGTCTTAATTGACGCTATCCCCTTCTCCATCATCGGTTCGACTGAAGATGTGAAGACTCCTGATGGTCGCGTCGTGAAAGGTCGCGAATATATCTGGGGTGTTGCTGAAGGTTTGTTTGTCTTTTGCATGACAATAACTGCAACACATCTAATATAACAAATTAGTTGAGAACGAGAACCACTGCGACTTCAAGAAGCTCCGCTCTCTTCTCATCCGCACACACATGCTCGACCTCATCTCAACGTCAGAGGAGCTCCACTACGAGAACTACAGACAAGCACAAATGGAGACACGCAAGTTCGGCGAGCCCAAGGTCAAGAAGCTCGACAACCCCAAATTCAAAGAGGAGGAGGAGCAACTGAGGAAGAAGTTCACTGAACAGGTCAAGGCAGAAGAGGCGCGGTTCCGGCAATGGGAGCAACACGTACGTTTTGGCTTTGTTCTTGCCCTCAAAGAAGCTGGATTTCGGGATGCTCATTACCTAATCCCTTTTTTGATTGATTTATAGTTGATCGCGGAGCGAGACCGTCTGAACAAGGATCTCGAGATGGCACACAGTGCGATCAAGCAGCTCGAGGCGGAGTTGGAGAATCTCCAGGTCGGATATGGACGCGGCACCGGCAGACGATAAATGTGCAGAACATTTTTTTTCTTGTTCTCCCAACCCGCCACCGCGCTGCTGCTACTGAAAAGTCTGTGTCGCAAGTTCGTACATAGCTCGCAAGCGCCCAATCACCCCATTCGCACTTTTGCACTCTTTATCACCACCTCTCAGTATACCCCCTGCCTCCTGTGTTCTCTTTTCTTTTTCTTGTCTTGTGGAAAATACCTACTACCTAGTCTTTCGCATACTTCCGTTTTTTTCGAACCCTGTGTTTACATCGTCCATGGTCAATTGGAATAACGGTCCGCCATCCACTCGTTTTTAAAGTTTCTATTCTTTCTCTATCCCCTCTATTCCCACCTCGCTCCGCTCGTCAGGCAGCAATGACCCGCAAATCCAAACCACTCTTGCTCTCTTCCGCTTTCTTTCTTTCTTGACGATTCAGATACTATTCGATTGATTGAATGGATGTTGGTCATGGTGGAACTGTCGTGAGGCTGATAATGTTAGTAGTTTTTTTGGCTTAATACATATTACACCTCACACTTAATGTGCGGCGTTTGATGTTGGGTCTCTCGATGTGTATCACGTCAATTCGTAGACGATGAGTTTTGAGTTTGGCAAGTGGGTAGTTTCTGTTTGTCTGCGTTTGTATAGAGTGTTGGACCTACAACTTACGAGTCTTGGCGGCTGCGACCCTGTGAACAACGAACTCATGAACCATTTTGTGCATGCACGCTAGTCCTTGGGCGCCTACGACGAAAAATGCGGGGGTAGCAAAGGCTCTTCTCGGTTCCGTTCATGTTCCTGGATCTTTTAAAAAAATATCTCCAGTTAGATGGGAACGCTTAAAATTAACGTTCGTGTCGATCTATGTCCGGTTTCCGTGCAGATGCCTATGGGGTACCCCGAGTTCGTTGTCGTCAGGATATTAAGTTGCGCGGGTTCGCCGCCGGTGGTGCGCTGGCTGCGCAAATGTACTGTGCATATATAAATAGATATACTACTCCAAGTTCCAGCGAACCTCGGACAGATTTTGTTGTTGTTTTGCTGCCAGACGTCGTTTCAGGCTTGAGGGCTGTGTACTTATTACTGAGTGTTGACTATGGCAAACTGGACGTGCTCCAATTCCGAAATGTATCGTAGATCCAGATGTATGTTCTTCCGTCGTAATTGATCATCACCTTCTCCAACCTCCATGGATTTTCCTCATACCACCGAGCATTATCTTCTGCGCACCACACGCAGGCGACGTCTTAGTAACGGATACATTCACCGCCTCCGCTATTGTAGCTCCAATGCGCAGCTGCTTTGGCGCAGAACATTCCCGGGAATGTGGAGACATTCTGCGGAAAGGAGAATTAAATTCGTATTAGTTTATTACTTGAGTACCCTTCCGTTGAGCTTCCGTTGAGTTGACGCGCCTTTGAGTACAGCTTACAAGCCCGTATTCTTAAGCGCAACATGAGTTTGGGTGAAGAACTGTCACTGGCTGCCCTGTTATTTTACATACCCTAGCAGTGCAATATCTCATTTGAACTATTTCTCTAGTCGTTGTTCTTGTATATGTGATTTCAGCTGCGAATCAACATCTAGAAGTCCATTTTATTACTTTCTAAAAATTTCAAGTACTTTCGATTCGAAGATTCCGCAAACATGAGGATGAGGGACTGAAACGAAAAAGAAAGAAGGTAATAAAGGCATATGTAATTGTAGATCGTATATAAAGTTTATTCGTCCCGTTGCGAACGACGACGGTTCCGTGAAATACAGCTGTCGATGAGAAAGCGCCGGGTGGTAAACTCCAACTCCCTAGGCGCTGGTGGAGGCAGTCGCGGCTGTATCGCTAACGGTGGTGGCAGTCGACTCTGTATCGCTAACAGTGGTGGCAGTCGGCTGTGTATCGCTAACGGTAGAGGGTGTCACTGTGAAAACACTGTCAGTGGACCCGAAGGTGGCGGTCGGGAAGGCCACAGAAGTCGGGAAAGTGGTGGGGATTCCGCCAACAGCAGTCCCGGTCGCATTGGGGAGGAAAGTGCTGTAGATGATGGAGGTGACGACGGTGAAAATGGCCTGGTTGGCGGGGTAGCAGACGAAGACTTCGCCTGGGACGGCCGTAGCGCTTGAGTTGAATGTGGTGGTGACTGCAGTCGCCGTGCCAGTGGGGAAGGCGAAAGTCGAGTTTCCAAAGATTGACGATGTAACAGCTGTGCCCGTCGCATTTGCCGCAGCAACTGAAGTGAAGCTCCTAATATTCACGATTCATTTAGTGACAATGAACTTCTACAAAGGGGAATAATTCTTACGAGGAGATGGCGTGAGCATCAACACCGATGGCCAAGGCAGCGAGGCCGGCGAGCATGTACATGAAGGATTGCATGATTATGGGTGCGTATGGGCGCTTTGAGTTGGATTTGAGAGAAGATAGGAAAGAAGGACGACCTGAAGTTTGGCCAGTATTCGTCAAGGCCTTTTATACATCAGGGGCCTCACGTAAACACGGCGGACATTGCCTTCGAGTGATTTACACAGAAAGAAATTCCTCCGAACGGGCGGAGAAGGCCTTGTTTGTGGCCTAAAATGCCGTTAGACCATTTACCTGGACCTGTGCTTCAATTCGGCAAGGTGTGCTTCGCAAATGTATCCAAGATCCACCAGATCGGAATAGGTATGAAAACCCACTATAGACGTCCACTTCCAGAGGATGAGACAGTTCATCTAGTGTCTTCCCAGTAAGTTACAACGTTTGTGGTCACGATGCTAAGAATGACGCGATCGGCCATTGGTGATAAGATAAATTAGCCTAGGATGTGGGTAATTCAAGAACAAATTAGATTCATGAACGGCTCTAACAGACCGTTTCGACGGAACGAGGTCTCTGTAAGCATTCTGACTACAGCATGCCATGATGCCAAGCAACACACGGCGTAAGCAAGGCCGTTCGTCCAAAGCAGTGTATGTTTTTGAATCCGCAGTCGCAGTCGCAGTCGCAGTCGCTACGAAAGCTAACGCCCGTGGTGACGCAGACTCGAAGCGGCACTATGATTGAGCAAAGATGCAGCCCTGTCTGGCTGGAAGTGTTTCACTGGCATGGCGTTGGAGCGGAAAAAGGGGATCTTTTTCGCAAATATCCGTGGACGCCGCCGGTGGCACTCCAGTCATGGAGTAGAGGGTTTGAAACGAGGTCATTGTCAAATGTCAAGATACAACTCCAGTTTCCAACCTACTTTGACCGGCACGTGTTCTCACGTCCTTGACATTGCCATAAATATTGCCTTGATATTATATCTTCCATATTTTTGGAAGGATACGAACTGATACGAATTGCATCTTGGTCTTGCCTTTTTTATTTACATGAGCGAAATAAATCCCCATTGCAAGAAATTGAATGAGTGCCTGTGTTAGTGTGGCGTCTATGTGACAAAAGTTACTTAGTCTAGATGCAAGATATAACATGTCACGATCTCTAAATATGGATGTTTTTCTCTGGCAAGCGATGCCGTTCATGCTTTTTCCGCAGCCGTCGGCCTAATCGCCCGAGCAAGCTGGTCCGGGATTGCGTGCGTAAGGATGTCATAATAATGTGTATGACGACGCAGATCATCGTCATCATCGAAGTGGATGGTATGTAGATACGAATAAAATTATAATCTGTGCTGAATGCAGTCAGCAAATAATATCCTTCGTCGCCGAGCCATGTACAATCTGTGTCAATGTATGTACAATCCACGGCGCTGTTTACTATGGTCCTACTTCTCTATGATTAAAAAAAACCCCCGAATACCACAAGTCCTCCTGGAATATTCATACACCCAAGTAAAACGCATGTAAAAAGGATAAAAGATAAGAGAAGGAATGACCAGATGGGCCACATATCTGTACAGTGGATCTAAAGTCTCATGGGAGGCTGACATATTAGAGTAAACAGTTAAAGGCGCAAAGCGCCTGCGGGTATTAGTGCCAGGAAGTCGACGTGTATTGAACCTCCAGGCACATGTCTAAGGCTGCGGCTTCGTATTGACCAGAAACAAATTAACACCAAGGATGTGTCAAATAGAAGGCGTGAAGTAGACATACCAAAGCAAGCTATAGCGTCTCCATTCGCAGGCAAAAACGAGTCTAATAAAGACAGCGTTTCTGAGATATATGGCCTACGCTTGCTGTACTGCCGAACTGCTAAGCAGCTGACCATCACCAAAATTTAGAACACCTTCAGGATGAGACCCATCGATGCTAGCCCGACGACCTTCTGTAGCTGAGGGTATCCACCTGAGCCTAACAGGAGAATCACTTCGATTTGAGGCGTGGCCAGCTTCGGGTAAAGAAACGACGACGGGGGCTTCAAATCCAACAACGTACGGGGTCGATACGCTTTCGCTGTCATCAGGAATAACGCCCATTCCATGAGTGCGCATGTGTCTTTTAGCATTGGAGACAACAGAAAAGGACCGGGTGCACCCCGGATAATTGCAGCTAAAGGCTGAAGGGAGAATGTCACGATACTAATGCTTTGACAGCTTCATGATATATTACTTACGCTTTTCCTTTGTATGCATGTTCATGTGTGTTCGCAGACCGCTAGGCCTACGGCGGGCTGTCCTGTTAATCTCTGATATGTAATAGATAAAGAGTTGACGTCGCACCGGGGGAAATCCTTCTGGCATTCTGGGCATCGATGCATTTTTACCTTCTTCTTTTTCACAATACTTTCATCTGGAGATTGACTTCGGGTCACCAAAGTGGACAGATAAGGCAAAGTTACGAAAGTCTGGACGTCAATACAAATTTGACAGTTAATATCAGTGCTATTTCATCAAAGTAGACAGATACTCGCCTCGAAATGCGAAGAAGCCGTAGGGGATCGGCCAAGGCTTCGTGAACGACGATGAGGGATGGCGCCAATGGAGACGTCGTTGAGAATATTCTCCAGGCGCATGACGCTACTACGCGAAAGGCGGCGGGAAGTGGCATTAGGCTCCTCGACGTCCATCGACGATCTTCTGGGAAACCTTAACGAGTTGACCCCTGATTGAGATCCTGAATCCGATATTTCGTCTGAGATGTTTTCCTCTTCTTCCCGTAGAGGGGCCGCCGTCCTTTGGAAAGACTCTGGAAATCCCATAATCGGTACTTCGGAGTTCGTTTCTTTCCCTAATCAAATGGGCAGTCATAATGGGCATTAGCGCAACAAATTCCCCCGGCGTGAAAGGCGTACCTCTTCCCTCGAGGAAGTTTTCAGCGTTATCCAACGTCGAGAAAGGCATAGGCAAAAGAAGAAGCGATTATCAGGTTACCTCGATAGAAAAGGACAGTATATCATTCCAGGAAAGAGCCTGCGAAGATTTGTAAGAGCTAAGGGCTAGATCCCGCTGCGTTTGAATGGAGGATAGCGGTCTTGAGGCGTTCCAAGAAGGGCTGGGTTATGCACGTTGTAGGTCTGTGAGAGTGCTATTTGTGCCTATACGTTGGACAGACCTAGATGGCAGCCTGCAAATTGCATAATCCCAGGGCGCTGTTCTTGCTCATGATGCAATGGATGACCCAGAAAAATGAGCAAGAAATGCAACATGTGGTGCATGCCATGTTTACCCGAATGCGAGTCACCCAATAGGAGCTGCCGGATCAGCCAATTAGAGTACATGCCGAGGTCGCACTCCTCTAGATCCTGCTAGGGCACCCTAAATAGTACGCTCCCAAATTTTACATACGATGATCAGTAGTGATCAGTGCGGGCGATGATGGTCGATCTGCGTCTGATATGACGTCACGAAAGTGGAGGCCCAGAAAATGTTTTGGGGGGTTGGTTCAAAAGCTCGGCGCCATGCATGTCAAAGAATAGGTCATTAATTACATGCTTACCATATTTCAGTCTAGCTTATTTTCAAGTTCGGGGACGAGGGAATATGCCTTTCTAAAAGACGAGTTCGGAGTCTACAATCTGATCCATTACGGCCATGCAGCGGTCCAGGCCGGACTCAAATAACTTTCCCATTATGGCTAATTAATTCAGCTGCTACTATATGCGGCGATCTGCAAACGAGCGTAAGAGTAGTTTCAGTGCGCATTGATAAAAAGTTATTATGAAGATTGACCTGATACTAGTAATAGAAATCAGGCTGGCCACTGTAGAATACAGATAAAGTCATAAATGTCCCAAGTCAAGTTGTTCTTCGACTTATTAAATCAGCAATTCATAGTCGCTCAAAACATGTTAGAATCGTCAGCCTCGTCGAACGCCAAACCGTTGCTTGGCCGCATATTTTTTCCATTTTTGGATATCGTCTCTCGCCAAAAGAAGGTCGACCGTATAAAAATAACGCGCTAGGTCTTCATTGGAAGCAACGTGATGAACTGCGGAATGACATGGTCTGTAAGATCAATACGATCGTCAGTGTACAGGTATGGCATGCAAGTGATGATTGGCTATTATACCTGCAAAGCCAGGCAACGGAATTTAGGACCGTTTTCGAGTGCCACCCTTTCTTGATAACTTTTCCATGTGTAGAACGGGGTATTAGATGGTGGTATGTGAGTGGAACTTCCCGAAGACAGATCTCGCATTCTTTTGTACGTGTTGAGCTCCATATTGGAGGTGGTGAACAAGCTTGATCGAGGTAATCAGCGACTGTCTTTCTTAGAAATTCGTAGGCACCGTCTGGATCAGAGACAATACTATACGAAACAAGGCTGTCCACAAAGTCGATGGAAGTGGAGTCGAAAGTTATGGTTTCGACATCAGGAATTATATCTCTCTTGTCGTGTGTCGCCTCCTTAATATTGAGCGGCAATGTAGGCCACGACTCCGAAGCTAAATATGATACGAAGTCATCCATTGCAGGCTCTCCGTCCCCGCTTTGCTGATCTGTTTGCAATTTGAGAATCCTTCGAGCAATGGCGTCCTTAAACATGGAAATTTGGGCTGTTTCTCTGTGACCGGTTGTAGATAAGAATTCTGCCATTGACCATCAAAATGGACGAGAGCTTACGGATCCATGAACGATGCGATGCCTTTTGACGAGTGTAATCAAAAGCAATCCAGGCCTAACATTTAAATCAACCCACAACTCAGAGTGAGGTCGAGTCAGGACCTGGACCGAATCGCGGCCCCGGCTAGCTCCATATGCAATGTCGCTCGGGAGCGTCCGGCATTTCCCGGCGGTGTTCACGCGTTGAGGTGGCGTGCATCGACGTCGCGTCTCGTTTGATATTCAACCACTACCACGACTTGAATGGCTTGCAAGGACACTAAATATCCATAACGCCTAAGGGCTGTCACTGTCAGCCTTCAGTAGTTCGTATCTCTTAAAGTCGAAGACCAGAATTGACGAGATGTGGCGGGCGCTCCGTTGCGTTATACTGCGAGTTTCCTTAGAAGTTCCTCAATGCCTGGCACTGAACTCGTATCCCGCTCGTCGCAGATTCCCGAACGCATGGGTAATATCCAGCGCGGTCTATACGCGTGCTCGTGGCTCTTGAAGGATGCTCTTGTATTCTTGAACTGGGTTGTCGACCTTGTCTTGTACGAATCCACTTCTGGCGTTGATCTGGAATCTGGGTCGACGAAAGGAATAGGGCATCCAGGTATGTGTTCCAGTGGTCTGCCAGAGCTGTACATGAAAAGTCATGCGACCTCAGTCATTTGGTATTCACCTGTCTGTGCATTCCGACAACTTGTTCCCTTCGACTTTCTCTTCGGTACTCTCACTTTTTGCCCCGTGCATTACAGTCTCGCTGAACCTCCATTCTAAGCTCTCACCTCACCTCGGATTGACAAGCGCACGCCCAAGTTATCTGAAAGAACGAGAGTATGCAGCTTTGGGGACTCCGAAGGATTCATGGATTTGGATGCAATCAGATTCAGACACCGGTTGAAGTTGATGTCTCGCGGACAAAAGAACGGTGCGTTACAAATGCTCGTTTCTTGGATTGATTCTGATGGGTTGTGACATGCTAGTTGCGAAACTTTTGACTCCATTGTCTAGGTTTAGGGCGAGACGTAAGATGACGGGCAACGAACTCGGCGGTCACTTCTATCCTCCAGAGCCTCGCGGCGAAGACTTCAGAAAGTGGATTCTGGTCATGGAGACCCTTTTTCCGAATCGATCTACGTATCTGGGTGCTATCAGAGCACAGCATATTGTGCTTGCGAAGGGGCCAGGTCCGAAAACAGGCGATCTTTCCGTTAGTAAATCTCGCTCTCATTTATGACAGATATGAAATTTCTTGTAATTCGATGTTATGGTTTCAGTGTATGCATGACTGGATCTGAAAAGCATGTTGTCTTCCAGACCGCCATCAAATTCGTGTGTTGTTAACGTTCTCTAAGAGCTGTTAAACGATCCATAGTGGTTTATCAGACTTGTCTTGTCAATCTCCGGTAGTTTTGCCGCCGCAATTCAACAGCAAGTGCTAGCAGGAAGAAATATAGATCTTAAATGTATAAATCCAGACAGTGTGCCACAAATAATACAGGTTCAGGGGGAACAACATGATTATGTGCGATGAGGACGCTGCGCAATTATTGATGTGACAGATCGCGATACGTCACGAGTGTGACATTCGCGTTGAACTCATACCGGCCAATCACGTAAAGAAGAATACAAATTGGCTGCTTACAGGACATATGGTTAAAAAATGAGCTATATTCAAATTTATTAAATTCTCAGAAGGTCAGTTTCGCTCGCGAGATTCCGAATTTATTTGCCCGAAAAGGTCACGCTATACGGGCACGAGCATCATGTGATGCTTTGTTTGGCTCTATTTTATGTTATCCATTTAAGTGTCGCCATCCTCTTTCTATCCTTTCTCTATCGCCACCGCCTCCGTTTTCGCTCGGCCACGCGTCAAATTCACGTATCTTCAGTAACTATGCGCTTATTTTACACTCTATGACAAATCCCCACAAATGGATCGCAGTGCTAGATGCCCCAGCACACCGACATGAAGTAGTGTGGCCAGTGTTATCCGCAATGACAATCCCAACAGTGCCCGTTCTACCGATGGTACAAGCTCTTCAACGAACCAGCTAGTTCCTGGAATAGAAAGTACTCCTTTGAAACCAGCGGCTTTCGCCAGTCACGACTTGGAAGCTATGCAGTCGTTAAGGCCGGACCTCAATGAACGACTTGCAAGAGAAATGAAGGGCCACTTTGTGGGCTCAATGGATCCCGATCCGTTTTTGAATCAATTTCTTCCTCTAGATCCCGCTATTGAGCCAGTTCATATTTCACGCAAGATCAAGAGTCACTTCCGAAAGACTGCCAACAGTGCGGAGGGTGAAATGTACAACAAATTTGTAAGTTGTCTACCTTAGTGAACATTCGAACTTCCCTCTAAGATAACTACAGGTCAAGACCATGAAACCTTATATTCCCGGATTAGTATTCTATGATACACACGCCAGTCCTGATACAGAACGTGACGGTCTTAAACCCGATTGTGGTGTATATCTCGCAAACGACCTGCCGGCCGCCAACAAGCGTACCGATTTTTCGAAGTTGACCACCTTCGTTGAATTCAAGGGAATTGAAAATTACGACCCGTTCACAGACCCAGAGGACCTAGACAACATGCCTCCTGACTTTTCTTTCGAAAACAACGGAAAGCAAAATACTAAAAATCGAGGTCAGATTGGTGCGTACTCAGCCGCAATCTCCGGAAGTCAGTTTCGGGTGCACGTCTTTTCGGTTTCCGTATGTGGTCCAACCGCCCGCTTCATCCGCTGGGATCGTACAGGTGCCGTTGTGACCCGCCGCTTCAACTACACGACAGAGCCACATCTTCTCGTTGGATTCTTTCGGCGTTATTCCCAAGCTAGTCTGAGCGAGAGGGGATACGACCTCAGCGTTATTCCAGCGACAGATGAAGAGGTAGCCATGATGGACGACGCAACCAAAGAGAAGATGAAGGCCGACAATAAACACCATCGTGAATTCCGCAAGATGTTGGTCCCTGATCGCACAGATCCCGGTTTAGAAAAACCAGTTTTGGTTTCCTTTCCTCCCCGTTACAGCTGTCGTTCCCCCTTTTCGCGATCCACCCGTCCCATGTTGGCTTTTGACTTGACCGAGAAAGAACTCCATTTCTTGAAGGACTTTTGGAGAGCCGACGTCGATGGCATCGATAAAGAGGGTGACATTTATCAACTTCTAAAATCAAAAGGTGTTTCAAATATCGCGCCCTTTGGAATGGGGAACGATGTGAGGAATCATGCAACCGTCGCGGATGTATGGGCATCCAAGGACCTCCCTTGGCTCACTCCTACAAACCGTTTGGTCCCTTTGCGCCATTACCGAATGACGTTACGCGTTGTCTATAGACGTCTAAACGACTTCAAATCATCTCACGAATTTATTAGCGCCATCGCAGATGCTATGGAAGGTATACGTTTCCGAATTCTACATTTGGAGATTTCTTACTAACTATTTTGCTCTAGCGCACGACGAAGCTTTCTTCAAAGCAAAAATCTTACATCGGGATATCAGCGTCGGTAATATTATGATAGGGCCCAACGGGAAAGGTGTCCTGCTCGATTGGGATCTCTGCCTCAATCGAGCAAAAAATCCGCAACCCCCTCGAAGGCCTTCTCGGACGGTACGCCGTGTTCCGTTTCTTGTACGCTCAGTTTTTGACGCCATATAAATTAGGGAACGTGGCAATTCATGTCCATCGCATTACTAGAAAAGCGGTCCGCATATCACGATATCGAAGATGACCGTGAATCCGCGTTCTGGCTCATACTTTGGATAGCGCTGCGTTTCACCAATAACGTGATCCCTGAAGATGCACGGAATAATTTCTCCAAGCTCATGAAAGCTTTTGACGAGGTCTTCGTACACGATGATGGGACAACATCAGGAGGAAGTGCCAAAAGTACTTTTCTGCTGCGTTACGAATCTCAAAAGATAGGCTTCACCGACCGCAAGGAACTAGAGACGTTGCTGGAAGAGCTTGCTGCAGTGCTCGGTGTTCGTTATCACAATAGGCCTCCACAGACATCCTTCGTGACACTACAGGAAATTGAAGATAATCTCAAACTAAATCCGCAATCACAGTTGATGCAAAAAGTTCGCGACGATTCTCCCGCCTACATATACAAGAATCGCGCCGAGAAACTTAAAGAAAAAGGATGGTTTGTAAAGACCATCAGGATGTACCTCGACAAAGGTCAATGGCCATTAGATCCACCGGTGCCCCAACCCGTTCTTACGAGCAAAACCGACGTCCCGAACAGCATCGGCACTAGCAAGCGCAAGTTGGATGAAATTGAGCAGACTCTGGATGCGGACGAGAGAGTTCTCAAAAGTGCAAGGCTGTTCACTGAAAGCTACGCCTCTCGATCTCAATCCCGGGCTAATAATTCTCATTCATGATGGTGGCACTCGCAGACTGAGCTTAGACTGAATTGTGCGTACATTGTATCATCGCTTATTGCTTTTCGTGTATTTTTCGTATTAATTATCACCAATGTGCTGGATCAGTTTTGAGTTCTCATGTCCTCTGTACTTTACCTAGGTGTTCTAATCATTGTATCAATACTCTGCATTTTTCGCAATTATTATTGAATCGTTGACAAAAGTATAGCCTTTCTCAAACTTTCTGTGGTATAGACCCCGATCAGTCAGGCACACCTAGCAAAGCCCCAATCCGGAACCGTCATCATACTCACCGACAATTACATGGTTCTTCGACGATACTGAACAATTTGGATATGGCTCATGCTCGAAAGCGTGTATCGTATATCATTCCTTCTCCAGTCGAACCAATACGTCGGCTACAGCTTCCACCACATGGCGTTTCGCGTCTCGGTGCAACAGGCCCTCTCTTGATACCAGACCCCTCCGATGACAAGGCGGAGGCATCGCAGCCACCCAGCCACCCTCGACATCGTCTAGGAGTAGCTGCGCTCGCTCTGGACGTCTCAACTCAGCTCGTAGGAAGAAGCGCACCAGAGTGTATACTATATTCGGGCGGTCGGGATGGATTGATCATGTCTTGGGACCTTGGGATACGAACGAAAAGAAGAAAGGGCCCAGAAGATGCAAAAGGAGCGAGGCGAAGAGGACAATGGGAATTTATGACGGGCTGGGGAGACGATGTCCTGGACGAGGAGACAGACGATGCAGACGAGCGGGTTGTCAGCGATGGCGATGTTCTTGGCGATGTTACTGCGAGACGGCGGCCTACAAGCTTGGCTTCTGAAATCCCGCACGAACAACAATGGGAGACGGACATGAGCTCATTTCAACCTGGAACAGTGCGTAACAGAGTCTGTTTGATGATGAACTTAAGCTAAGATTTGCAATAGCCCACCCAGTTTCGACAAAGTGTACAAGCCCATACCGACTGGATCAATGATATTCTTCTCTGCAACTATAACCAGACGGGTGAGGCCTTATATTTTTTATATGTACTCGAAACTAACCTCTGTATCAAGTTGTTTCTGCATCATCCGATGGAACGGTGAAAGCATGGAATCCTCATTCCAATACCCCAACAGACCCTTCAACGATTGGCTCTCATAGCGATTATGTGCGATGTTTGGCTTATTGGTGCGTTGAAAGTGATATCGTGTATAAATTGGCTTTAATATATTCACAGCCGCGAACAGAACTGGGTTGCCTCTGGTTCGTTTGACCGTACTATCAAGCTCTGGGACCTACACCGGACATCTTCTGATCCCCTTATTACATTGAACCCACCGGATACTCTGGCACCCAAATCTTCGGTGTATGCCATTGCCGCGGATCCTTATGGTCGAACCATCGTATCTGGTTCCCCTGAACGCGTGGTCAGATTATGGGACCCGCGTACGGGACGTCGTACAGGTTGGCCCACCAACTTCAAGCCAAGTATCTTTATCTTCTGACTCCATCCCATTCGATAGGAAAACTTGTTGGGCATACAGATAATATTCGAGCTATATTATTATCTGAAGACTCGAAATACGTATGGACGTCTAGCTCTCAAGCATTCTGGACGTTGACTTACACTTCTTTCATTTAGTTATTGACAGGTTCGGCTGATGGTGGGTGCAATCAGCAAATTCCAAGCCAATTAACTGACCATTTTTCAGCATCTGTAAAACTTTGGTCCTTGGCCTCTCAAAGATGTCTGCATACATTCACCCACCACACGGACTCGGTTTGGTCCCTCTTTTCTGACCACCCCTCGTTAGAGGTGTTCTACTCTGGCGATAGGTCTGGGCTCGTCTGTAGGGTCGATGTTGAGGATTGTCCGGATCTTTCGGAGGGCGAGTGTGTTCTACTATGTAATGAATCCGTCGACCAAGCGAAATCACCTGCTGAGGGAATCAACAAGATCATGGTCATGGACGACAATTTGCTCTGGACGGCCACTGGTGCTTCTACGATCAAGCGTTGGAACATTCCTCAGCGCCGAGCCACACGACCCCATCCCACCGTAATGGAACAAGAAAACGGTCGACTGTCGCCTTCGAATTCGCCTGGTTTCAAAAAACGGGCGTTGCTATCAGCCGAGCCTCCTTCTGAAGCCAGCACACGACCTTCCACGGGACACGGCCACTCACGAAGAATGTCCTTCGCTCCGTCTGTCCATTCTATTACTTCAGAGCAATGGCGCGACCGTGAGCACGATGTAAAATTGAACGGTATACCCTACGACAGCCTTATCAAGCTCATCTCGCCCAACGACCCGTTCGCGTCATACAGTTCCGCGCGTACTCGCGATCCCGAGGTAGCCACTCTGTACTCCGCTGCATCTATCATGTCCGTTCCACGCTATAATGCCCGCTCTCCTCAGCAGACCATATTCCAGTCCTCGTCTATGACGAATCCAATGCACAGTTCACGAACTGAGGAAACTATTATGGCCGCCAACACAGCACGTGCGCTGTTTGAGGAACGGGAACTTGCTTCAGACGCTCTCCCATTTTGCACGGAGCCTGACGGTATCGTTAAAGGCGACCATGGTTTCGTTAGATCAGTCATTCTTAACGATAGGATCTATGCCTTGACGGTGGATACGGTTGGTGAAGTCGCTGTGTGGGATATCGTCCGGGGACTTTGTGTAGGAAAATTCCCAGCAGAAGTCGTCGCTGCTGCGAGTCATTCTGGTAGCTCCGCTGGAGGAAGTGGTGAGAGGGAACACAGTCCCCGCGAGGCACTGGAGGCCGTTCGTGAGCGAATCGAAGGCGAGGCTGTTGTGTCAGCGTGGTGTAATGCTGATACCAAAGCCGGGGTCCTGACTATCCATCTCACTGAACGATGCTTCGATGCCGAGGTTTACGCCGACGAAGTTGGGTATGCTAATGATCGCAACTTTAACGACGAGTCTAAATGTGAGTTATCAATGTCCCTTTTTTTCTTCTTTTCGGAATTGACCGAATTACAGTGAATATCGGGAAGTGGGTGCTACGAAATCTGTTTATCGGCTTCATCAAAGAAGAGATGCGGCGGCATCAAGACGGCTCGCTGCCTCCAAGCTTGAGTCGCACACCGAGTCAAGACACCTTCGAGCAACAAAATCGTGCAGGATCACCGACTTCGCATGACTCGCATAGACGCCCATCTCGACGCCCCTCTGGGAGCACCACCACGATTGTATGGTCCCCAAACATGATCCCGGCTGTTGCACCAAATGTCTCAGCTACAGCGCGCTCATCGCCTTTGCTGACGCCTCTCATACCCTTACACGCGCAACCAAGGGAGAATTTGGGCATCCTACCTCCCATCCCTCAATCACCCGCCCCCAACCCCGACGTAACCCCAACCCCGGGATATCACCAGCGTGCGCGTTCAGGGACATTCGATGGAGGGTTGACACCCGGACTTATGACGCCGACTGCGCAGAAGGAGGACTACTTCTCTGGCCGTGTACGTCAGCAGTCGATACAAGGCGTGATTCCTGGTTCGCCGGACGATTTCTCTGGATGGTCAAATAAAGTGGAGCCTCAGACCCCCAGTACGCCTAGTGGGCTTATTGGTCGATTGAAAAACTTTGGCAAGGCTACCAAACGGCCAGTAAGTGACGCCTTGAGCCCCGCGATACTGCCCACTCCCAGCACTGAGACCCCGATTCCTGAGGTATTGTTTCCGTTGTGTGTATCTCATGCACCGCTCACTTATGTGATATATAGGGAGCTCCCTTCGAAGAGGTTGCAAAGACGCCCTTGCAACAACTTCTCGCTGGCCCATTGGAACCTCCATCTTCAGCAGAAGCGCCCTTGTGCCGTCTGCCTCCCAACACGACGGTGTTGATATCAAAGGAGGCTCAGCCCAGCTATACCACGATATACCGAGGGACAGTGATGTCTACTCAATATGACATGGAGAGTCTCGAAGCTGCGATGCCTATGTGGTTGCTTGAATACTTGTTGATGAATCAAACGCCAGCCACCGCCCCGCTCGTCAAAATGAGCTTCGTGCTCATGCCATGGAACAAGGATCCGGACGTGGAACCTCTTCCTGAATTGTTAAATACGTGCGTTATCGTTCTCAAATTATAGGTGTTTCGAAGCTTTTATTTACGTTTGCAATAGCGCTCAATCCAAGCTGACGGCTAGTCGATACCTCCGTATCAGGAAGATAGTCAATCATGTAAGTCAATTGTGTGATTCACCAAGTATTTGCGCTTACATTCCGCCATGATTTAGGTGCAAGATAAGCTAGACAAGATTATGCCAGGGTCAAAAGCCGCCTCCGTACGATCTCTTTCTGAGCAGAATGATCATGGTCGTCCGAATCGCCCGCGCGCAGAAGATGAATATGAGATACTTTGCAGCGATACGCTTCTGCCTCTCGGCATGTCGCTTGCGGCTGTCCGTCAACATGTTTGGAAGCAGAGTATCGAACTTGTCCTCCACTACCGCAGAAAACGTATCACGTAGGCAGGAATCCCGGATGAGGGACCTTACATAGACGTGGAAGAAAGGAAAGTACTTGAGTACTTATATTTTCTATTTATTCGCATAGTTATCGGATAACTCGTTCGAAAGGGTGTCTGACTAGAGCTTGGGAGTGTCGGAAGTGCCTGTCTGATCTAGCTCTAGCTTTCGCAGTTTCTTCATTAGAATGCAATGGGTGACAGAAATGTGATGAATCGCCCCATTCGCTGGATGGTCTTTGAGCCGCCTTCATGAAAATATCTTCCGCCCAGGTCAAATCATCATTCGAAAGGAGAATATTGAGGCGCTTTTGACGATCTTCAGCGAGAAGGGCATGGAGGGCTGAATTGTGCGGATGATAATTTGGCTCTTCGGGAGGTAAATCATAGAGAGCTCGGAAAGTTTGAGAATAAAGGGTCGACGTGACCGTCGACACAGCACCTTGCTGAAATACAGCTTTTTTCAAGGGCTACGAGGTACTGAAATTTAGGACTGGCGAGAACCTCCCATCCAATTGTGCTAAGTCAGACTCAGCTACCTTTCTGTTAATAGCCTTAGGAACACTCTTGGGCTTGAGATGGTATTTCGTTTGGCAGCCTCGCTGGCGGAGCACACTAGACATAGTAAGCTACCTCTATAAACATAGTTACTCACATTATAAGCCTTACTACATGTTTCGGGCGCCCATTAACATCGAGTGCGCACCGAAGATGCCGTGAAAATCATACGCAAGCTGGGTTCGAATGCGCAGCTCTAATCATTGTATTCTGAGCATCAATCGCAATAATTGTTGAACCAAACCAATCCCGCCTACCGTAAAGGAACAGTCACAAAATAATGCCACTCTACATAGCTACAGAATTTGTTCAGCGTAGCATGTAGCAATATATATATTGAAAGTGTAAATATGTGCATAGTTATATACATCTTGAAATGGTACATACAGGTTCTCTTAGAATAACGGCCATCAGAAGAAAACTAGCATTCAACAAATCGACAACTAGTGTTGCTGTGAGCTGAGCGCGGTTCAAGCTTGAGCCCGCTTGAGCGCATCCAAATTAGGCCGCTTAAGCGAGCTTGAGCGACCTGGATCAAGTGCCAGCTCAAGCGAGTGCCTGAGCTCAGCTTCCTCGGCATGCACTTCCAGTCTATATTTGGAAGTCACCTTTGATCAACATGACGTCGCTCATCATAGACGGGATTGAAGAGATTTGAAGAGAGGAGAACTCCTCAGTTCTTCTCTAAATTCTACATTTCTGGGCTCCTTAGAAGCCCAACATTCTTATCTATAGTACAGGTTGATGTTGTAAGGCATGCTTGCCAATTTAAATATGATACATGTGCATTTCTCTGAAAGAATATTGTGAAACTTGTAAAAATCTTATGCAAATTATGAGCTCCTCTGTCGCTCTGGTGAAGCCTAGGATTCTTCGATTTCAAGTAAATATGTAAGAATAGGCAAAATAGAATGAGATTTTTCTTTTTTTTGCTATAAAAACCGCCAGGAAATGTAGAGTATGCATCCAAGATGGACTCCCCAGATCCCCTTCCCCACCCCTCTGCTTACGCATATAACTTCTCTCAGTCATCAAACTATCCTCTATACTATCACCCAAATGCATACCCAGCGTATTCCGCTTCCCAGAATGGACCAGGTTCCTGGAATCAGCCAATGTGCCCTCCGCATACTCCACTTCCACCTCCCCAGCCAGCTGTAAGGATGGTCCTTACATCACCATATATAGATCCCGAGTGCACGACTGTTGACCAGTCGTTCACCCTGCCTTTTGGCGCAGCGGCTTGAGCGCGGGATCTCTCATGTCCGTCTTGCACAAACCTTTCAACATTTCCATAATGCATTCGCTCCGCATGTATCTGAGACTACACCTAGACAGATGCATATTTAGCCCACAGCAACTACATCGCAGAAACGCAGCTCAGAGCAAAGTACCACTGACTCGCGATCACGCACCAACAAACGTACTAGGCGATCTGACATTGAGAACTTCGCGCCGCCTCTCAGTCAATCCTCTGGAGCTCCCTCTACAACCACTTCTAACCCTTCGAGCCATCAACGCTCTGTATCTCCAGATTCCCAGCATCCTGTTTTTACTGCCTTTACTTCGATACTTCCTAAGGGGAAGAAAAGTTCCAAAATAGCAACGGACTTAAGTGCCCAGTACTACCTTGCGAACGCGCATTCTCATCAAGCAAAGAGACCGACACCAATCACTGATCAAGCCTCGGGGCAGAGCTTATGGAAGTCTTACAGATGTACAAATATCCGATAAGAGGTCATCGGCTCGACTTTACAAAAGGAATGCTCGCAACAGAAGAGGAGTGTGCTGCTCTTGACATATCTCCTTCCACCTTGGATAATCTGCTTATATCTGGTAATATAGAGGCTCTGGAGGCTATAATATCCTCGTCTTATTAATACTACTTCTCAATATATTCAATTCTCTATGTACAACAGTCTTTCAAGTGCGATAATTCTCTATCAACGTCGAGGACAGGCCATGGACAGT
>MU155300.1:0-73254 GCA_015484465.1 Pholiota conissans
TGGACGAAGAACTCAGGACGACGTTGACGGAGTCACGTCCCCACTCAATCCCCCTCATCACCTCTTCCGAGTCTAACCGACATCGGATCTCTTCAGTCTCGTCGAAGTCTTCGAAGGTGTGTACTAATCCTGGACGTCCTACAGACGTGCAAATCTTTGTATGAGATACTCCAAAGTTCTGTTGCGTTCGCATATACAATTCAGCTCCATCTGAATGGTCTCAAAGACGCTGGCACACACGTTCCATACCCACGACTTCTCCAGGAACTCCTACGCTATCGTCGGACACGGATGTCGATTGATCCCATTACATTTGAATGGTTGTTGTCAAATAACAGTCGCACCCACGAGCTGGTAGAGGGGGTTTACGTAAATAAAACTGTAGATGGCGTCGAGATAATCCCGGTTTCCGCGTACAAGGCCAGCGCACTGCAGGATTTAAGAAGGGAGCTGGAGGGAGTCACAATTACGCGGCTCGGTATTGCTCCAGCGCAGGACCTGTTGATCTTGATGGACGGTAACAGGTGAGTGTTAAACCGTCCAATGGACTGCGTAGTGTCGAGATCTGATCCATTCATAGAACCTTTCAGAATGAAGGTCGTTTCCTGAAGGTCCACATCCACAGCATGGCGAATGGCGGCATTCATCCTCAAGCGCAACAGAGTCCCTTACAGGTCCTCGTAACGAGAAGTCAAAGCGAAAGGATTGAATTCAATATATATAGTTCATTGCTGATTGCTGGGAACGTCGTCGCGATTTGCTTCGATATTCTCTGGGGTATGGGTCTGTCAAAAAGTAGAGCGATCCTCTAGGATTGGAACACATCAAAACTTCTAATGGTACGTCTCTTTTTGTGTCTTTTGAGGGTAACGATTAAATAATCATTCAGGATTCTAATGCTTCATTCTATGGATCGCTGCTACCAACACGCTTTGGGTTCGGTCTTCTTGACTCTGCGTCATTCTTCGTCACGTCCACCCGCGAATCAGGCTCAATCCGTATATATAAACTCTTGGGACCTAGACGATCAGCAATTCATATAGCCACGTTCCATCTTCCGCCTATCGTTAGCGACGCAACAATAAATGACATCTCGAGTTCTTCTGGACCCATCGAAGCGTATACCGTTCCTGGAGCTTTTTTCATGCTGAATGACGATGACCGCCTGCATGCATTCACGCTCAGATACATTTCTTATCCCGGAAACTCCCAGACCATCAACCTAAGCATGTTCGTCCACCAGCGTGCGTTTACTAGGTTTCTTCCCGACTATGTTTCTTCCAACATCAACCGCTCGAGGTTAAGTGGGAGAGGTGGGGACCAGCGAATACTGCCCTCGTACATCCTCATGCTATTCCTTTTGAGAGCTCCTCGCGCTCTTACATTCATGGCCAGCGCGTCGTTTATCATGGACCAAGCACTATCCCTGAGTATAGTAATTTCAGAGCGTCCCAATCATTCCGCCTCCTCGACTTCTCTCGCGCGGCAGTCCTAGCCATCAAAAACTCTTGTCTTTCCCCAGCACCATTGTCGCCATCGTTGTCGGGCTGTGCCACCTGGATTTTGTTCTCGTCTCATAAAATCGCCGCTTCCCAAGTGCCTATCTTCCAAGATGATGTAGAAACGCACCTTCCCTTTGTATCCTGCATGCGCGACGTATCCGCTGAAGGGACGTTCCGAGGTTACATGATCCATGCCGATGGGATTGTTGGTTACAAGGTGTGTCCGGCTTTCATGCACGTCGTTCGTGACATTGACCTCACCTCTGAGTTCAGTAGCGATATAGGTCGACAACTGAATGTGTATGACCGCATGTCATGCAACAGAACCGCGTGCGATATGGGCTATATTTCTGTTGGTCTAAGTTATGACACAAATACTGCCACTTTATGTCAGTGTGACACTTTGTTTTTGATATCTAATAAATTGACCCAATACTACGCTCAACCCAGTCGTACGTGAAACAGCCGAGTGATGCGGAAAATTGGAGCTTAGTCCCCAAATATTCTGGCAATGATTTTGGATTAACCTTTATATTTGTAGTCGTTTGACTTTCTCCTGCCTCCGCGTTCTTCCCATGAATGCGAGTGCTTCCCATGTGATGGGAACTTCTTATTGTTCCCATGACCAGGCGCTTGACACAAGGCAATCGCCCATTGCTTTTTGATTTACAACCACCTAGTAGCCTTTTCAACACTTAGGGTCTGCTGATTACGGAACGTGCGCGATCTCTGTTCATTTTCTAACAATCCAAGGGCATCTCAATAATGATATCTTAGTTAACGATGACGGATAGCCTGCTCTCATTGCCCGAAGACCTATGCATTCGGATTCTAGTTAATCTAGATGGAAGGTCCCTTGTTCGCTGTGCGATGGTGCGCATTCATCGATGAAATCTCTTACTGGAAGCAGACGCGGACTCATAAATCGCAGACCTGCAAAACCTTATATGAGACGCTCCGCATCTCTGTGGCTTTGCAGTATCATATCCAGTTGTATCTAGATGGCCTCAAGGACGCGGGAATGTCCACCGCTACCACACACGATCGCATGGGCGACCTTCTCCGCCATCGTCAGGCGTGGTTTACACAGAAATGGTCAGGCTTCGTTAACGCACTTGGGCCTAGCTACCAGGAAATTTCTACGCGAAAGCTTGGGGAAGGCGTAATTGCACAGACTGACGAAGATGGAAATCATCTCGAGATCATATGGTTATCGACGGACAGCAGTGCTGAAGGCCGTGTGATCGAGCACAATTTAAATTTTGGTACTTCAGAATTTTGCATTGATACCTCGCAAGATGTATTTGCGTTCATTGAACGTATCAGCAGTGCGTGAGTGGGTGTTGATATACTATCATAAATTTACATCAGTCATTTCTTTCAGTTATCCCGATGACGAGGATATTGGTGATTATGAAATAGAGTTAGTCATTCATATACGCACACTCAGCACCAACACGCATCACCCGCTCGCTCGCAGGAGCGCATTGTATTGTTCGGACGATAACATGTTTAATAACCCCAAACTCCAAATTTCGGACAACATTCTCGTACTCTGGACAAGCCAGCATAGGCCTCGTGTTTTAATCTGGAACTGGAAAACGGGAAAACTTTTGCAGGTAATGCGCGTCGGGATCTTTTTGTTCATATGCACGCATTAAAATCAACGGCGTTGTATAGGACACCAGGATTTATGGCTCGAGGTACTCGGTAAAGCTAGGTTATATATACGATTTTGACTTCCTCGGCACCGCCAACTTTGCCTTCATAACTTGCCCGACTGGCTGTGGTTCTATCGATTTATACAATGGGCGAATCTACTTAGCGAGGCTCAACCTCCCACCACTCACTCAGGATGCGACGCTCGATCGCCTTTTCATCAAAGCCTACCCCAATGCTACTTACGCACACCCAACCCCTCGCAACCAATTTATTGTAAATCTCGAGGAGCAGATTCATTTATTCGAACTGTTTTACGAAGTTTCCCGGGAGAACAACCATCAGCACTATGTTTCACTGACAATGTATGTCCACCACCGTGTTTTCATGAAGTACTGCAGGCATGGAACGGGCATTGACAAACCAGCTGTAACTGTTCCATGGGAGGATTGGGGACCAGCTAATACCACCATCAATGAAACTACAAGATCGGGCATTGTCAGGATGATAAGGTGCAACTTTTTCTTCATCGGAAAATTTGATGATATGATGTTCATCGTGATACAGACCCGCCTACGGCCAGCGCGTTGTCTCTGAATATATTCCACCGGACATTAATTTTGAACCACTCAAAAGAGTAGAAATCAAGGATTTTACCCTTAGCGCCGTACTCGCAGCAGACGGTATCCAAACTACATTTTGTATGGGACAGGATAAACCCTCAGGAGTCCTTGTCAAGTCAAAGACGATTCGGTCACCTATTTTTGGACATGACGTTGTGGGAAGGCTTCCATATGTGTCGTATCTCCCTGAGCTTAGGCTTGACGTGCGTGCATATTCGATGATCGCGATGTGTGAGGAGGGTGTTGTCGCAGTTACGGTGCGTATATTTTTCCCTTTCATCTTCTAGTGACTGTTGTTAACCGGAGAGTCGATCTTCAGAAAGCAGATGCGAACAGAAGGAGTCGGCTACACATATATTCTGTCTGATATTTCATTATTACGATTCATAGCCCTTCCGTTACGAGATCGAAGTCTTTTACTTTACCACTTGTAGAACACTCTTTGACGTATGTAAGCCTGCCGTCTAGCTCAGGCTCACTGGGAACGTCGGACCACAAGTTGACAGGACCACGTTGTATTCTCGAGAACGAGGAGAGATACAAGACGACGAAAAGGTACGTGAACGAAAGAATAGAGAAATCTAATCTACGCGCGACGTGAGTTCTGTGTACGAAAGGAATAGGGTTTCGGAAATGTCCGAGAGGACATGCCGTGTCGTAAGCCGCACCAGGCTTACAACGTATCTTGTAAGGGTGGTAGTGTGCGAGTGGCGAATGGTGTGTTCACAGGGTGGTGGGCGTTGAAGGCGCGTATGGAGAAAAATGTATTTGATAATAAACTTGAACGACAAAATGATTATAAACTTCCGACTTATTTGGCTTCTTAAGAAGATGAGTAGTACTAAAATTTCACTTATTCGGTGTATTCTACAACATATGAGCTTGCAATTATTTATCGGCGTGCCAGTTGCTTGGCGCTCTGACTCATATCGCCTCTAACTCCTGACTCATTTCTCTACCTGTCGATTGGCTGACACTACGCTCCGCAATCTTATGCACATGCACGTCGCTATCCTCACAATGTTGGATTTGGACGACACCTACAAACAATGCAATACCTACCGATAAATTTTCAGTTCTTCCATACAAATCGTAGGATCAGGTGTTTTCAAACGCGTTGGACTCAATTTGGTTGTGCGAGTCCGTCCCTATTGTATCGTACCACCACCGCCGCGCTTCATATACGTGAAAACACCAGCATCCACAATGTACTTGGAGAGTTGGACATTCAATGAGTATGGTCGCAGCTTATGCACGAAATGCGTGATCGATTGCAGATCAGATAAAATCGAAAACGAGATGGGACAATTCGGAAAGAGAGAACTTGAAGAGAGAGACGGATGGCGATTGCGAGTGGCAGAAACAAAGGGTAAATCAACACACCTCGTTCCGTGCCCGTCTTCCGCAGTTAACAACCATAGATCATAGCCCTATCTTGAACTCAACGCAAAGGACAGTCAATCGTTGGTGAAGGATGGTTATGTAAAGACTGTTCCATCGTACAGGCCACATCGCACATCAAATCAGACACCAAACTTGGAATTCACCACCGAACTTGTATTCAGTACTTGTTGTCATACAGTCCAGAACTGTACGTGCAAAGAAAAAGCGGGTCTTGGTGGTATGTCGTTGTACTCTAAGAGATAAAGTCAGTTCAAGATGGCCAAGGAACAAGCGTAAGATTCGTATCGTGTGGTATGCACGGAGATAAGGACGGAGGAACATATTTTCGAGCAACTATCATGCCCTTCGTTCGTTTTAATGAATTGCGATAACATCCCCAGAAAGTGTCGTCCTAGGTAAGAGATGCGCTAGAGTGGGAGGAGTGGTGAGCAGCGAGTATCAGTAGGATGAAGCGTGAAGTCATGGGAAGGAGTAAAGCGAGAACGTACCTCACATTATATCGTCACCTCGTATGCCCACAATCCGTAAGCTCGCATTCTTTCCGCGGCTATCGAAGTGCCTGTATCTCCGACTATATCGAACTCACCCCTCACGCCAAAAGCTGCAATGTGAGCGAGCTCATCGAGAGCGTATGTAACATCGGTGAATGCTATATCAAATCAGAGGAATATCGATATATCCCGTTGCGAAGCGGCTCAGATTGCAAATTATACGACCCTCATCCAGCTCTTTTTCCTCGGAGCCAATCACAGGTGGCGGTTACCCACCCTCAACGACAACGACCTGAAGGGTGCCGTCGGAGATGGTAAACGCGGCGCATCTGGGACGAGCAAGCTGTTGGGTGTACGCTTTGGTTTCATCATAGCCAGTCGTGGATTAGACGGTCTGCAGTCGGAGGAATGGGAAGCTGCGAAGAGTATATCAGTTGAGGAGAGCTTGCATCGGAGAGTTTGAATGTCCTAACAAGTGAGCCGTTGACGTGGAACGGAGTAAGAGCATGTCGCGGGCGACAGAAGAGACAATTTCGTGGATTCCGTCTGCAAGTCAAGGAAGAAAGACCATATATTCTCTAGGGATGGATGAACAACGAATTTGCAATCCTTAAGCTGGGAGTCTGGATGAAGACGCTAAATATAACAAGAGAAAAAGGAAGATAAGACACACCGAGGATATATCTAAATTTCTGGAAACACCCTACTAACTAACCGCGCACCCGTGTCTTCTCTTCCTCTTCACGAATCACCAAACAGCGTGTGACAGCGCAACGAACGAGATAACACGCCCTCAGGCGCAAGGAAAGCGTTCGAGGCTTGTACGTTCCACAGAAGCCTTTGCTAACTGCTGGTGAGATCGGTGTAGACCTGAACAGACAAAAGGAGGAATACGTCAGCGACGCCAGAGATAAAAGTGAACCGAAGCACCATACAAACTGTCCTCCATCACCTAAGAAATGCCTCTCTGCACCGGCCCATGCGTTCTCACAGAAACACTACCTTGAAGACGCATACGAGGCCATGGCGCTGAAATTCGATATTGCGGGGGAGGGGAGTGAATTCAAAATGGCAGAGGGCGCTGTCGGAGCGAATAATTGGCCGAGACGGCATAGTTATTTGGTTCCAAGATTTATACCAAATACCGACGTGCTTGGTCGTTTCCCATGTCTTTTCCTTCTTTTGTTCTGTCTTTTCTCTCTTTTGTGATTCGAAGCGTTGTTTCTTACGTTGCGTCCATGATTCTGTCGTACGCGTCGCTAACTTCAAATTCGCTCTGTGATGAGGGCCTTTCCATCCTCGAAAGCATAACTTCTTGATTATCTTTCAAGCTCGCATGCTTTCGAGATTTAAGTTGACTGAATCGTTGATGACGACGGGTCTGTTCCAGAGCGGTGGTTCATATATAGATTGACGTATGTCGTCCCAAGTGCGACTTTTGGGAAGAAGCTTCTGCAAATCAAACCCACAGTTTTGATTCTCGCCACCACCCGCCACTATCCAGCTCACCGATGGAAACTGATCTGAAGACGATAGCGGAGGAGATTCTTATTCAGATCCTATCCGACCTCGATGCGTTGTCCCTCGTTCGATTCTCGATGGTAAGCTCATACTCCTATCTGTCCTCTGAGTGTCTGAGCGCTGTACGACTGAAGCTACAATTTAGACATGCAAAACTATCTACGAGACTTGCAAGAAGTCCTCGCTGTTGCAATGTATCATCCAGCTGCATCTGAACGGCAAATTTCATATGCAGGACTCTGAATCCGTCGGCATGTCCCGTTCCTACCTCCTCAATCAAATTCTTCGCCAGCGGCAGGCGTATATAGAGCCGAAGTGGTCTATCAACGCCTCCGTGGCCTACCAATCGCCAAGCATCGATTTTAATTTTTCAGCTGGGATATACATCAACAACTACCATTGGTCTCTCGAGTACGCGGTGTTGCCGTCCATTGGTGTCGTCGAATTGCGTCCGATTCGCACTGTTTCTACCCAGATACGCAACTTTATCGCCAACCCTGCTGCGAATTTGCTTATTTATGTGGAGGCAGATAATGATATGTGAGTACCTTCACTTTTACTACTCTATCCGTGCCTTTGACGTCAAGACAGTCCGCCAGTATCGACTACAACAACGCGGCTTGTTCGTATCCACTTTCGGACTCTACTCAAAGACGAGCCCCATCCAATGGCGTTGAAGCACGTCCTCGAGTTTACAATCTTCCCTGATGATTGGTGAAACGCTATCTACATGTCTGTCCCGCTGATTTATGGGAGTACCTTAGCGCATTTCTACTGCGGTGGAAGCTTTCAGGGAGTGTCAACCAAGAGTAACGATATGGAATTGGATCACATCTGAACTTCTATTGGTACGTATGTATGTGCTTTATTTTATATCCCTATCTGAGAGTTTATCAGGACTCCTGCTATGTATCGACACCCCTTTTCCCGTCGAACGTAGCGGCTTTCGGCCTCTTGTATGAGCAATACTTTTTTGTCGTTTCTGGCCTGGACTCGGGGGCGATTCACTTATACAAGGTCGACAAATCATCTGCCATCCTCCTCGCCAGACTCCATCTCCCACCGACCGCTCCAAACATCCAAATCTCGAGCATATCAACGCGTGCAGGCGCCATGTCGCCAAACCTATTCTCGTCGCCTCGAATTTGGTGCCAGTCGGGGGACCGTCTTCATGTAATCACGTTGGTTTATGATGGCGCCAATCCTGACCAGGGGCTCTTTAACAGACCGCTCGACCTCTTTGTGCACCAGCGCGTATTTGCTATGTTTTGTGAAGTTGCGCCGCGGTACCCTGTCGCGTTGGATATTCCGTGGGCTCATTGGTGCCCGACTGTCACGAGGATGTTTTTCCCTGGTCGACTCCAGTCGTGGATTCCTGGGTAGTGTTTCTCTCGCTCTTGTGATTACACGCACCATTTATAATGTTCTACGTAGACTTCAAGATATCCACGGACAGCACGTCGTCGTCTATAGAAAACCAAGGAGAGATGAACACGAGAAATCTAAATCTATCGAAATTCTGGATTTCTCTTTGGCGGCTGTAATGTATGCGAGGGGCATGTCGGGATCGATGACAGAGAAACCGCCACTCGAACCGTCTTTGGAGCGCAGTGTGGTTACGCTGTTGCCTCCTGGCAAGATCGATGCTTCGCAGACGGGGATATTTCTGGAGGGTCGAGACTCACATGCCGTGTGTGTCTATCGCTAGCGAGCTCGAGTGCGCATATAAACGAGTGATAATTCATTCAGATGGTATCGTTGGTGTTAACGTAAGTTCGTCATCGCTCGCTCCCTCCAAATTTAGACTGATGTCCAATTTATAGATGAGTATAATGATGTCAAAGGCTTATGTAGACGCTTATTTTGTCTAAGGAAACAGTACTATATTATAAGGCTAGGTATCCTTTGAAGTGATTTTTTTCCATCAAGTACAATCGCCCATCCGGAATACCTTGTCGCACGACAATGGACACGATGCACAGATAGAGAGGGATGGGATGCACTGGCAATCCTTTCTGTCCCTCAATATAGCTATCATGACACGGCACCGGCACCCTTGGTTTCCTACTAGAGATGCAAAAACGGTGAAGGCGAGCCGTGTATTCACACTCTCTGATTTTACCCCGCCCTAAAGGAGGGCCTTAAGCCAGTCTTCCCCTTTCACAGCTTCACATTTGCTGCAGGAGTGCATTTCTCGACTTGGACACTGCCCACGCGACCATGCCTCCCCTACCACGCTGCTCACATTCACTCCCAAGACCAATGTCGACATGAATGCTCAAAAAAACACAAGAACGGTGCATAAGAGGCGGAATGCCTGATTCGTACGCTCCCGTATTTCCTTGTCGGTTTGTAAAGGGGTGGTGAGCACCGAGCCAGCTCAATCTTCTTATCGTTCTCGAAATTCATGTGTCAAACGGCTATACCAATGCACATCCTTCTTACTCAGTGACCACGAAGCCACGGCATTTTGGGCGGTTTGAGGGTAAAAGTGTTGCTGCACACATTTCTACAATTAAAGAAGTATAGAAATTGGTATTTAAACAAGTCTGGGGGCCCGTTTATAGCGTGTTCATGAGCTTGAATGTCGGACGCGTGCATTGGGTGAATGACATCAGTGCACGCGGCGGCTACTCATGGGAAATTGATAATTTCGCACCGCTATACAGTCACGATTGTTGTTTCTTGCTGACTCGGATCGTTACACTGACGACGAGGTGCAACTCAGATCAATCTGAACAACCTGTTTCCTCTCTTCAATGGATTTGAGCTTCCTTAGACTACCGACGGAACTCAAGATCGAAATTCTTTCCAATCTCGATGCCATCTCTCTTATTCGGAGCGCGATGGTAAATCTCTATAGGTCTTGTTGAAGCCATCGAAGTGTATACTAATCTTGAACATCTACAGGTCTGCAAGGATTTGCACAAGACGTGCCTGAGTTCTAGTCTCCTCGCATATACAACCCAGCTGCATCTGAATGGTCTCAAAGATGCTGGCACGGGTGCTCCATACCCACACCTTCTTCAGGAACTGCTATGCTATCGTCGAACGTGGATGTCGGTCAATTCCATTACGTTTCAGTGGTTGTTATCGAATAATAGTCGAACCCACGATCTAGTGGGGGGCGTATACGCCAATAAAACTATGGACGGCATCGAGATAGTCCCGATTTCTACCAACCCTACCGACGCCGCACAGAATAGAATAGTGAGAGGGTTGGGGGGAATCGTGGTCGCACAACTGGGTGTCGATCCAATGCAGGACTTGTTGGTTTTATTAGAGGGTGGTGGTCCCAGGTAAGTATTTCAACTTCGTAGGTGTTAGCAGACAGCCACGAAATTAATCCATTCACAGAACGCCTCAGAATGACGGTCGTTTCATGAGAGTCCATGTCCACAGCATGGCTGATGGCGGCTGTCATCCTCGAGCTCTGCATAGTCCCTTACAACTTCCCATTCCGAGATCGCGAAGCGAAATGATTGAATTCAATATTCACAATGCACTGTGTATTGCTGGAGACATAGTAGCGATTTGTTTTGACGTCATTTGGAGTGGGACTCTGACAAAAACCCGAGCGATTATATGGGATTGGACTACATCGGAACTCATCATGGTATTTGACCTTTTGCACCTTTTTTTGCGCGTAATGATCCAAAAATCAATAGGATTCTGTCATTGCGTTCTACGGATCACTACTGCCTACGCGCTTTGGGTTCGGTCTTTTGGACTCCCTGTCGTTCTACGTCACTTCAACACAAGAATCAGGCTCAATCCGTTTTTATAAACTTGTTGGATCTCGACGGTCGGCGATCCATATAGCCACATTCCATCTTCCATCTGTCGTGAGAGACGCTGGAGTTATAAATATCTCAAGCTCTGCCGGGCCAATTGAAGTATCCGCTATCCCTGGAGCGTCGTTCATGGTGAATGACGACGACCGCCTACATGCATTCACACTGGACTATACATCCTATCCCTACCCGGGCAGTACTAGTCTAAGCTTGTTTGTCCACCAGCACGTGTTTACGAGTTTTTTTCCTGAACATGTTTCTCCCAATCATCAACCGCTCGAGATTAAGTGGGAGAGGTGGGGACCGGCGAATACTGCCTTCATACACCCTCATGCCATTCCTTTCGAGGACTCCTCGCGCTCGTATATTCATGGCCAACGCGTGGTTTGTCAAGGGAAAAGTGTTGTCAGCGCGTATAGCAATATCAGAGCATCCAAATCATTCCGTCTCCTCGACTTCTCTCTTGCAGCAGTCGTAGCCGTCAGTGGTGCTCTCCGTTCAACCCCTACAGCATCGCCATTGCCGTCGTCGTCATCATCATACCGCAGTACCTGGGCTTTGTTTTCCTCTCGTAAGATTGAAGCTTCACAAGTTCCTATTTTCCGAGAAGATGTGGAGACACGCCTTCCGTTTGTATCCTGTACGCGGGACGTAGGCGCCGAAGGGACGTTTCGCGGATACATGATTCATGTTGATGGGATTGTTGGTTATAAGGTATAATCCATTTTCAAGTATATCGCTCGTGACGTTAACATATCCTCTCAACCCGGAAGTAGGGAATTACTTAGATATTGATTGTGTGGAAATGGCGTCGTATTCTATTTTGATTGAGAAGTTGTTTCATATCAGGTAGTACTAGCAGGATTAATTCTACAGTCAGTATACATACAATCTTAGGATGGCACGGCGCTCGAGTTTGAAATCGCGAGGATTCATGCATGTTTGGTTCCGAAGGTGTAACTAGTGATGCCCAAAGCTGGCGCTGAGCTCCGAGGTAGCTTGAGGTGACGAATTTGAATCTCCGCCCACCTTGAGGCACCTTGCAGCTCGCCTTGGCTCGGTAACTTGGCTAGCTGGGTCCTATATATAGATGTTCTCTTGATTCGCGCCGTACATGCCGAGAATACATGGAAAGCAGATGATGCGACAATTGTAGAAGGGATAGCGAACGTGTAGGAGTAGATTAAAGCTAAAATATCATGTATATAAGATAGACTGTTCCTCCATCTTGAACATGGACAGGTTAGAGCGCCTGCCAGTGTCAGTTTGTTCACTAGATGAGAAAACATGTTCACATGGAACTGCAGATGCATGAATAGGTAGAATGTCGAGGGCAATACGATGGAGCAGAGGATACTCCTTGTTTGTCTGAGAAAGTGGTCAACAAATCAGCACCCGCATATGTAAGGTAGACATTAGATGAGGAACTGTGCTTCCGGTGTGCATTTTGATGCGCATGTGTCTGTGATCTATACGTAGGCGCATCGCTATCCTCAGTGTTCTACTCTAGAAGTCAAATTTCGTGCGCCTCATGACATTGAACGGAGTGCGTGGTTATGTCTGCTTCACTCTCACCTCGCATGAACTTACTTTTTCTCCGAACATTTAGTTATTATTCTTCAGAGCCCAGGAGAATCAAGCGTCTACCAAATAACGCCTTAAACTTCTCGTGCGCTTGCACCTACAACTTCTCCTTCACCTATGTGCTCTTCGGACATGTTGAGATCTACATTACGATCAACTTCATTCTTGTTCGTTGTGATCTTTCGGTACGCGTGGGCGTCTTGCAGCTGGACCACCTTCAGGTCTGGGGCCTTCGTCGTGCATGAAGCACGTGCATCTAAATTGACTCTGTATCGCGCATTTCCTACCTCCTATGTGATTATTCAATGCTTGCTGACTAGACAATCGCTCTACGGCACTTTGGCGAGGCTGACTAGGTGACGTGTGAGTTTCTTTGTGGATCATTTTCGTTCATGGCTAAACACGTTGCAGGCTGGAAATTGAATGACGACGGATGATGTCGAAGTGGATGGGTTTATATTCATGTTGAGACGCTTGTGGATGTGTTTGCCAGCTAATGAATCTCTCTTTTGTAGCCGACATATTGTTCCGCACTGCAGCATCTCTGCCTCGCCGTCTCCTCGCTCAGTCCTCGCCTTTTTATTTCGATAACAATCTCGTATAAGACATTTACCCTCTCGGTATAACCTAGAGCTATTTGGAAGTCTACGTCTCTGTTTGCGTAGTCTTGGGCGTATGTAGAGACCTGCGCTTAGTTATGTGCATTTCGGCTCTCTAGCAACAGGGTAGATGCCTTCTCGCACCACCACCCCAAATCTTCAAGTTTCGTCTACTATCAATGCAAGCTCACTGGGTGTTTAGACTCTTGCGATAGCCTTTTTGGTTCATTTCAATACTATCTCCATATTTCAGCTAGCTGAATGGAACTGAAAGAGTAAAAACTATCTTAAGCGTGATCCAGTTCATGGCCTGCTGGAAGTCCAGGATGAATCTCAGACGTATACGGACCTGGTGGTATTCTCAGAAAGTGTGGAGACGCGGGCAACCATCACAGTGGTCGATATCCCCTACATATGTCGTCCGTTGGATTACATATATATACTTGTGAAGAGGTCCACGTACTGCGATGGGTAATACGAGTGTAGTTGTCCAGAGATCGAGATTATAGGTCGGCACTTTCAAGTTTACGATCCTCTGACCGCTGAGCATACCCGATACGCCAAAAATTAGTAATGAGATGGCGTATACTGCTCCAGATTGCACCACAATGTCGATGATATGGCGAAATTTGATGGACGAAATTTCATAATGCCTCGAAAAAGAGTGGATTCTGTAGATAATTAGGACCGTGGTGATAATGGTTGTACATCCTGATAGCAGGATTCCAGCTGCTACCACCTTGTTGAGGATAGGTTGCAGGGATGGCGCTATTGAAAACCCAATTGTCTGGGCTAATAATAGTGCTTGAGAATGCTTCAGCTTTCTGGTGAGAGTTTATATTCACTGGATGCAGCGTACCTGTCCCAATTATCGTAAGGAGCACCGGAACTGATATGATGCGAATGGATCTGTTCCATAAATTAAAGCACCGCCATATCTGTTGAGTTTCTATGTCAATATTAAATCCCTGCGTACCAAGGTAGATGCTTACAAGTAACACGTCACCGAGGACAAATGAAATGACATTCAAAACCGAAAGCAGCACTGCTATTATAAACTGGCCGCCAAAATCGTTCAAAAAAATCGTGTCCCTGGTTGCGCCATTGTCGACAAACTGAAATTTGCTAGAGATCCATTGAACGCCAAAGATTGCTAGGTTGCTGATGTACAATATAGACACGGTAATTGGGACTAAGTGGCGTTTTGATGTTTTCCTTGTTGCTGTACATGTAGATTGAGTGACGCCCTTTAATTCTTACCCCCAGATAAACGACAGTGCGACATACAATAAACGTACATGGTTCCTCCGAAGATTACTGTGTACATTCCTGCGATATATGAATCAGCTCATGCATTGTATACCTCAAAAGACTTGAACGTTAACATGCCCATCAAAAAAGCCAGAAAGATCGACGAATCAAGGTTTGCCGCTATCATGGACTTCTCGCCGTCGACCGTCAGGCCTGCTTGCAGTATATTGTCGTGGAGCGGTGTTGAGTTTGTGTTGGACATGCCGGTATGAGATTGAGGGTACGAGTACCTACAGACGGTGGGAGTTGCTCAGTATATATATCCATAGTTATGATCATGACTCCGCATTTTCTGTTAGCTGTGTAGCCGGTATGCTGGAACGATCCGATGCCAGAACGTCTTATTGTAATTGTAATGTACAACGAAAAGATGTTTTGGTTGTTGCGAACCAAGAACTGATGAAGAGGTCGGAAACGGAGAGTTGAGACGATCTTCTTGGTGATTCAGAGTGCGTATGTGCAATCAGTCAGTTATCGATCAGTTTTCTCATAATTAATTTATAATGTGGATGATTGCAACTCGCTGAGCGCTACACTGGAGTATATTTAGCTCCAGTAATTTGCTCTCTCAGTAACTGTATATGTGACGTCTGGTAGTTCTAACAGGCACCTAGAGACGTGGACAGCATGTAGATAAAATGCCATACCCTGAGCTGTATCTAAATGCAAGTATCGCAGCTGGTGTTAACGCGCGAGAAGCGTAACCATCTCGACGCCCCATGACTCTCCCAATGGGGGAAGGTCAAGTCAAAGGTCGCGGTGTGCAAGAGCTCCGCTGATGCATCGCCTCTCTGTCATTATAACGCGTCGTCTACTTTATTCTTAATTCGAACTATTGTAATCTGAGATAGAAGAGGCGAAGTCACGCCGAGCCACCCGAGACGCCCACGCGCTTAAGCGCCCGTCTTCATTACTCTCGAATAATCTTTTGACCCGTATATTCTAGTATGACTTGCCCTGTAGATCAGTATAAATAGGCTTATGTTTTAGCAAATAAATTCTATGTTTTTTATTCCTCACAATTCCCGAGAACTTTGATTTAGAAAGTTTTTATTAAATTTGATCTAAGTTTTAATTAAGTAGTCGAGTATCTGCACCGCTAGCTATACCATAAAAGTTAAGCTCTTAAATAAGCATTTAACCTACATGCATTGGTTTAATACTAGCAGACAAATACCTTTGTAGGAGCTGCACATTCCAAGTAGTTGAGAAAGAACGCACTCACAGACGCGTCACCGCGTCGCATGCTGCTGGCGCGCGTGACGCATCTGTTTAATTCCCGCGGTGCATTTTTTCCCCCAGGCATTCTATTTCGTCATCCTAACCCACCTATATCACACTCTGATACAACAGCGGATCTACCTCGATATCCTCACAAATTTCAAGCGCGTTTGAACCCCTCCCACGAGCGGCCCCATCAAAATCGACGCAACCTCCGTCTTGCTATGGGTATGGATTGGGAAGGATTATGCCAGGGCCTATTACGAGATTGAGGCGTTGATGCGCTGGTGCGTATTGAAATGTGGTGGAATCATCATCTTGGAATGGGCTGAGGCACATTTGTAAGGTTGGGATCGCTCTGTTCTTGGGTTCTTCGGACTTTTTTGCTGCTTGACGTCCTTTCGAAATTCTCATTATTTGGAATGTATTCCACCTGATCACACATTTCTGTTCCACTTTTCGAGGTCGAAATCGATCCGACAGGGGTAATATAACAACGTAAGGTGTATGAACCACCGAGATGAATTAATCTATGGTGCTAACATCCTTCAAAGCTTCACAGTGTGATACTGACCGTTGACTTCTCTCTGATATTTAAAGTTTCCGACACTACCCATCCTCAAGCACCGCATTTCAAATTTTGCCTTTTGCTACATGAAATATTATTACTTACATCCGTTATGTCCATCACAATATTATTCATATCGCCTGGTTTCAAGCTCGCTCATTGATGGTCATGGTCTATATCATCATTACCTTTTCTGTCTAGGAACCATCCCTGCTCCTCGCTTAGGTACGCTTCCAAGAAGCGTAGGTTCCCCTCTGGGAGATATAGCCTTATTGTCATCGCCTTGCCGATGCGCTAATCCTCCAGACTCATCCTACCATGCTTGAAATTTCTGATAGAAAAAACTTTGCGGCCGCTTTTCTGAATTTTTTTTGGAGGGCTGCTACTTCTAACTCCAATATTAATCAGCGTACTACCGAGCCAACGTACTGGATTTTACCATCACCTCGACGTCACGTACACTCTCCTTCGGCTTTCTTCTTATCAGCGATTTTTGAAAGTCGGACTACGTCTACCTGCGACACATACACCAATGGTGTCTCTTTGTCTCTTTATCCCCAATTGATATACTTTTCTCTCCGAGTCTACCTGATATCGCTAGCGTGTGGGTGCACTGTTGCATAACATACCAACCGTGAAGCTGTAAAGTCATCCTTCGCGAGTAGCTTTCTTCTCCTTATAGATATTAGATACCGGCTTTCTATTTCTTAGCTATCCAGCTCGCTGAGACGAGATATGGAATGAACATGACGCATTTAGCCGACGCAGTTCTCTGCCGGCCGTACGCGTATGCGTCATGCTCCTACTCCGTTCCTAATTTCTGTTCTTCGACTTTTCTCGCTCCTACGTACGTACGCTCTCTTGAAAAAAAAAACAGTTGGATTATAAATCCGTTCTTTTTTCGTGTGGTTGGTGTGCAGTTCTTTGTCTTTCTGCTCTGACAACTGGGAGCGAAACAAGCATTCACAATGACTACTACATACTACCAGTATTCAACTCGGTTCATTTTCAAGTTGCTATCAAGCAAGCGGATCGTAGTTAACATTCCATAAGATACGCAACCCAATGTTATCCGGAAAATGTTATGTAAATACGAGCGCAATGGAGTTGTCGCAGTTTCCGTGCGTACGTTGGTGTAGGAATATTTTTTAGATGACCCTCGGTGTGGTAATCTTTACTAAATGAAGCAACGAGCGCTGCGGTTACTTGTGTATGAATCACTCACTCACTAGCTTCTAGCGTCAAGATACGGAGATATGTTCATGAGCCGAAGCTTCCTGTGATAAGCATCTTAGATGACTTCTACGTCGCTCGAATCCTTTCGCAATATGGTAACTTATTCCTCACCTACAATGTAATCACTGAGAAGTCTTACTGTAACAGAGTGGCTCAACCATTTGGAGGCTGAGAATTTAATCAATTAGGGGCTAAAACGTAGACTTAAAGAAGAGAGGTGAACTTTAGTTGATGTATACGACGGTGGAGTACGTCACAGTCCCCGACTCCCCGTCCTGGTGTAACTTACAGTAACATGGACCATAGATAGAGTGACAAGGTGTCTTCGTCCTAAATGGCCCAGATTATGGATTTTTATTTTCAACTGTCTGTAGCTAGTCGATGCGATGGGCCTCAAGCTCTCTCGATAATGCGACCCCAGCTCAAATCTACACCCAAACTCATGTTCATAATTAACTCAGCTCGCGCAGTTAAGCTTCATGACTGATCCATATTATATCCCGTCACGGACTCGCACTGTCGCCGCTAGAGACAACCAAGATTATAACACTTCATGTGTGTTTCTCGTCATTTCAACTGAAATCAGAACGTCCCGTACTATCTCTTGATTTACTGAAAGCACAGGATGATAGACCATACCTAATTTATATCGGTATTCACTCCAGTTCACCTAAGTAATTCTCTTTCATCGACTAAATCATGCCTGATGGAATCTTCATCGCCCCGTACGCAGTCCGCCCCCGTTATCGTAGGTGCTTTATCGACCCACTATTACGGAGTCAATATATTTATCAAACACCGGTAGCCCTTCCATCCAACTAAGTCACGGTGAGAAGCACCCATTCTGCACAGTCCATTTTTGGAGAACGGGGACGAACGGACAAAGGCACCCCAACGAACCAAAAATAAATCATATCCTAATTTGCAGCGCCGATGTCTTTCAATTGAAATTGAAAATTTTGCAGTTTCTCGGAGCACTTAAAAGCAAGCCAGTGGGGGCTCAAAAAATTACAATCAGCCGTCAAATTCCAAAACGCAGCACCATCTTCAACATGCTCAGCTTTCGCCCATTTCCAGAGACTTTTTACCTCACGAATCTCGCCAGTATCAGCGAGCGGGCATGCGCTCTCAAAGTAAACCCACATATTCAACATGTTGCTGAGAGTATGCACCAGTGGTTCATAAGGTAGGCGCAACACACTCTAGTGTACAGTTTCACTGACGCCTAAATCCTCTTACAACCTACGACGACGACGATGCACAGTTTCAAAGTATACGACGATGTTCGAAGCAAAGCATACATCGAACGAGGCCGTTTCGATATCTTCGCTGCTCTCAGCTTCCCCGACGCGGACCCCCAGCATCTCGAAACATGCCTAGCATTCTTCTATTGGGCCTTTGCCGTATGGAATACCCTTTCCATCCCTGCGAACTGAGATACTGACTCGCCTTGCTCAGACGGACGACCTCTCCGATGAAGGCGAACTTCAGAATCAACCCGAGCGCGTCAAAGCGAGCATAAATATATGCCGGGAGACGTTATACAACCCCGACCTCCCTACACCAACTTATTCCTACGCAGCGATGCTCCAAGAGTAAGTTCCTCCAACCGCAAGTTCTTATAGCAACTCACTAACAAATAGATCCACAGCCTGTACAAGCGCATCCAACTCACCGCGACCGCAGGCACATGTTCCAGGCGAGTGACAATTCAATGTCCGGCGGCAACTCAACGGTCTGCTGACCCAGCTAACCAGGTTCCTGAGCGCTTATCAAGCCTTCAGCGATTCCCAGATCAACCAATCCCTTCACCGCTCTCTTGACAAGATGCCGTCCGTCGGCGATTTCATTAAATGGAGGCGCGCTACGATCGGGGCGGCGTTAGTCGAAGGTGCGCCTTGAATAGAACTTTCAATTTGGGTCTTGGTTTCTTATCAAGAGAGTGCATCTATGTACAGCGATGGTCGAATATTCGTTGGACTTGGATATCCCCGACTATGTCTTCAAGGACCCCACCGTCATGGCAATGTCGGACGCTACGACGGATATAACGACGTGGCCTAATGTATGTCAGGATTGTCCATGAATTAAATTATGCGGTTACTCACCGAATATTGATAATAACAGGATCTCTGCTCCTTCAACGTAAGTGACCCATATTTCCAATCCAAACCAAATATTCGCATTGCATAATCAAATTCTGACCCATTAACGAAATATTCAACATTAAATACAGAAAGAACAAGCCGACGGAGATTTTCAAAACCTCGTCTGTATCATTATGGTAGAACGCAACCTCGAGCTCCAAGACGCCATCAACGCGCTCACGGACATGCTTGAGACGCGCGTCGCGGAGTATCTCGCGCTGAAGAAGTCGCTCCCTTCTTTCGGCAAGGAGGTTGATGCGCAGCTTCGAAGGTACCATGGTGCATTGGAGCATTTTGTTCAGGGTACGGTTGTGTGGTATTATATGAGTCCTCGTGAGCATCAGTGATATTTTTGGTTGAGCCCAGTCCAGGGGTCATTGATTCACGGATTGATTATGTATAAATTTTTAAGGTTATTTCACTGAGGACGACAGACGCAAGGCACTTGACAGCAAGGGCTTACTCCTCAAGTTGAAGGTGGCGCCTGAGCTTAGCGCTTAAGGCTGGCGATTAATGGCGAACCGAATTCAAAGTGCGGTGCTACATATTTCGCACTCACTAATCAATAGATTGAATTTCTCGAACGTTTTTAGAAGTTAGATGTATGAAAATTTGGATTTCTGTATTGGCGTAAATATATACATATGAATGCTACACCAGTGTGTTATTGACCTGGACCGTGACTCGGAATTGGTATAGAAGAGACGACAGCGATATAAACGAAGTTCGCACGGAGCACATCGGACCGCATAGCGGATCAACCGGGTCGAACCTCCCTGAACTTCTTCCTGCTCGCCTAACTTGAACTTACTTTCCTACATACCCTCTGCACGAACTCCTGTGCATGCCATCTACCTGAACTTGTTCAACTCTACACAGCCCTTCTAGAGTGAGGACTATTGCCCCCAAGTGCATACTGTACTACACAGAATCGCGAGGAAATCCAGACAACTCACCAACATCAACGCATCACCAACGATGTCCGTTGCTCGCAATTCGCCCGCCTCTGCACAAAACGCTTATCTGAGTCCGAGAATGTCTCGTACGTTTTTTTGTTTAGAAGTTGGGCTCAGAAGATGTGTCTAGGCCTAGCGCCCATGTTGCGTGCGTTCCATTTCATCCCGCCCTAGAGGTTCCCGAACGGCAACACGCACACACCCCCCTCCCCCTCACCCTGCGCGATGTCCACCTCAGGCTCAAAGAACGCGGCAGACGACACTCTATCCACAATAAGCTATAACATTGCGGCGCCCTCTATAACAGGGCAGGCGACGAGCAACCAATACTTAGTTTGGCGCGTTAGGTTTTCCTTTAATTTTCGCATAATTGATGATGTTTTCTACTTAGAGCCTCTGTCTCGTCATCGTGGTGTGTGTTGTGTGTAAATAGAGCGTATGTGATGCCTGGGTAGGAACTTGGACTGGGTAGGAACTCGGAACGTTAACGTTCACCAGTGTCAGTACGTGTTTTCCCGGCTTCTTTTCCTGGTTAGATACCCCACTCATACCCACGTCATAGCGCTACCCGAGTGTATCCACGTCCCTAACGTAGACGGCGCATTACAGCGCACATACCTCATCACACCCCGTGTCGTCCATTGTCCTTCGTCCATTCTTACGGAGCTGCGTGTGTGTTCTTTTCCAGCTTCCATCTTGCGTCCCCAATCTACAGCCGAACGTGCAACCTCGACTTCGATTTCGACCTTGGTACTCTTCACCCCCGCCCCACCCCCTTTCTATGCTCCCTCTACCATCGTCCATCCACCACTGTCCGTCCAGGACCATCAATGACGATAACGCGACCCACGATTTGGATTTATGTGGATGGATGATGGACGCATTGCATCGTCCTGCCTTCCCTTCTTGCGCATCTAGGCATTGAAGGTAGAGCGTGACGGGGAGGAGATGACGGTGCGGTTCGGTGGGACGTGATAGGAAGGGGATTTCGTAGTACAGCATCGTTGCTGTTGAGGCCTTCAATCGTGAACGCGTCAGCATGTCTGAATTCAGTTAAAATTTATTAAAGCACGGCCCACTTGCTTACCTATACTCGCCTTCAACTGACATCGAGAACGATGAAAAGGTAAGCAAGGCATCGAAAATTTGCTAAACGGAATTCATTTAAGCCCTCCAAACATTGTATTACTTTCCCAATCAATCGACGAAAGGTAGCAGCAAGTATTGTGTGGTACCATACACATGATCTCTTCTCTGGGCAAAGAAACATACAGTATCTGAGTAGCCACTCGACGCTCGACTTCCTATAAAAAGCAAACTGTTTCTGAACAGATTTGGGATTGGAAGAGGTAATGGTATTGCAAACTGCGAGTGCAGGACGCAGAAAAAAGTAGCACACTGGAGAGGGGTAAGCCAAGATTCAGACCAGCTTTATTACCCCAACATATTATTGTACTTACCAAATACAAAGACGCGACCAATGCAATAGGCCTGAACACCGAGACGTATTCTCTATGGCACAGTTTAACCCCGACCAGGTGCCATCACCGAGGAGAGGAGGAAAGAGTTCCTTTCCAAGCGGCGTGCTAACAAAATCCAGAACTGCAGCAGGTACTGTAACATACATGTATAAGTAAATATTCAACACGAGCAAGCCCTACATAAACAGTATCAACCATAGCCAAGAAAGGAGATCAAGAACCACACAAAAAAATTTTAAACACGGTACGCCTCGCGTCGCGATCAAGACGAGAAGGTAACAGAGAGCGAAATAACACAATGCAATGGACCCCCGTAAAACCCTTCGTTCTCGAGAGTACGAGCCTATGTATTGCCGCGGGAAACTCATCCCATCCCACACCTACCCAAGGATAAACAACGAAAGCGGTCGAAAAGAAGTGTCGTTACGAATACAGATTATTCAAAAAAACTTGAGAAGCTGAGTAATAATAGCGCTCTGCAAAATAACAAGATGACTTTGATTTCACAACACAGAACAAGGACAGCCGACCAATGCACGAGTGAAGGCGTCTGAGGTCTCGAAGCGAAGTGACTAGTCTGCTGTTGGACCTTCAGTACCGCGGACGCCAGAAAAACCATTCGTGCGTCCCAACGCAGTGCACTATTAAGCAACACAATGAGCTCGAACATCCCCAAGATCGATTCGAAAGAGAATAACAGACCTTATAAAAGCGTACAATGGATCACATTCTTCCTCTCCTTCCCCTCGTCTTTTTCTCAATCTTTGCACCCTCCTCGCTCCTTATCGATTATTTTCATCTCTAATTCCTCAACCACCCAATTCCTCAACCGCCAACCTCAACTACCCAACCACCCAACCCAATCCGCCAACTCAACACAACCTACTCCACACATCACCTCGTCCATATCACCATCGTACGGTATCAATCCCATCCTTTCCACCCCTGACTCGTATCCCGCCATAACCCCAGATCCATAACGATCAGCCGTCGCCGGATATAAAGTAAAATGTAACGCACCCAACCCAAATCGCCCTAGGAAACCAAAGAACGAGCACCAGGCATTGGTAAAAACCACTCTGCTCTCGTCACTCGGGAGACATCATGCCGTTTAATCCAAGCGTTCTTCCAGCGTCACGCGTAGTGCAGCTCATATGTAGCCTGTAGGCGGATCGATTGTATGAAGACGACTGATGGTCACGACGACGATAACGACGACGTCATAGAACGAGCTGAACTGGGGGTAGAGCGTGAAGCTTTGAAGATGGATTGTTGGCGTTCGTACCACAGCATCAGGAACGACGACCCGGATTGAGACAAGACCTCGATCCCAAAAACTAATTCGTCACCACCTCCATCGAAAGAGCTCCTCCAGTAGCACTGCCAACGGAGAGAAGAGAGCGGCCGTCTTCGATAGGTGGGTCCATGACCGACGAATATCTGCGAGTCCTGACCTTAAATCGCGTATGGACGGATGTAGAAGTCGAAGCCGGCGAAGAACCTGGACCTGGATGGATGTTGGAGCGCCTAGTATCTTTATACGACCACAGCCGGGGTGAGTAGACGGGCTGAACGGATGGCCGGCGAAATATGTCGCGAGGATGTTGCGTGCGAAGGTAGTGACGATTGTGTTGGGGAGGACGCATATATCCACATCGCAAGGTCGGACGATGCGCATACATATAGCAACATTAGCAGCGGAACAACGACGGCCAATGGAAGGGATGGCGGGATGGCGAACCGCGATGGCAAGTGGAGTTTGGTGCGGACAACGGAGAGGTTGAATGGGCAACTTCATGAGGGTGAAGATAGCGCTCTTATGATATGTCGAGTACGTGTAGTCGTACCGAGCGAAGGTCGAGGGGAGAGCGGGGGTAAGATTTTGCGATCTGGGAGGACGCGGGATAAATGGATGTTAAATACGGAGTGACGCCGAGCGAAGCGCAAAGTAGATGATTGGAATTTGAAGAGTGGTGGGAGACGGTCATGACGGGAGCGGATCGTGGTCGAGTCGAATAGGAGGAACAGATAGTGGTGGATGTGGGGGCAGCAGCAACGCCGTCGTCGTGGGTGGTGGGAAGAGAGACCAAGCAGGATGGCGTTAAGTTGATTTCGATGGTGGGCGCGGGTGTGTGGGTCGTTTTGTGACAATTGAGATACCACCGTATGAAGGTCGGAGGGTGGTTGAACGCGGGAAGAGACCTTGGGTTCAAAGACCGAGTGACGATACGCGAAGCAGGGCTTTGAGGAGTGTAGATCGTGTGTCGAATATGGGGACCGGGGAATAGATGATGCAAAGACGGCGCCAGCGAGTCGTCGTGGTTGAAACGATAGAATTACAGGCGAAACAACTGGATGGATTGGAAAAGAAGATGCGATGATGCGCAGGCACGAATCGAATGGCGACCGCGAATGAAGCGAGTATACGTGCACACTATCTCAATACCCGTTCTAGCCCACTGCATTGGAAGACCTCATCCACATCTCCTCGACGTGACCCAGTCGCTACAGAAAGACGTTAGCTCTCGTCATGCATTAACGATAGAACACCTACGTAGAACCACGACCGAGTCACTAGCTTTCGTGTCGATAGTCGTCGTCACTATATAGTACATCAGACCGGGTCAATGAGGGAGAGGGATGCATAATGAATTGGTTCCGTGTTTCTAGCCCACATCGCGAGTGACGACAAGTGAAAGATGTTTTCGCCGTCGTTGAACGCGTTCTGAATTGCTCGGCTACTTCCGGGCACGTGAGATGCCCGTCAACGGCGTTCGCCGTTCGTCGTTCGAAATCAATTCCAAGTTCAAATTGCTTTCGTTTGCGTCTGTGTTGCGCTTGCGTCGTGTCCATCATCGTATAACGAGGCTATGCTTGCAGCGTCGCGGGCTTATTCCGCAAGCAACGCTGCAACATTGCTTAATTAGGCATTCGCTCGCACTAATGGACTCGCGCATCGCTTTCCCAATTTGATCAATTTTCCGCTCAAAAAACTGCAAACAACGTGCGAGTGGCGCGCGTGGCTTTGGCCAGTAATTGGAAGGAACACAAGGTTTCCTGTTGAGAGGTTCAATCCGTCATTGAATCGCAGAAGGCCCATCTAGAGACACTAAAAAGCCAATAGTCGAATTCTTGACGATGCTTCTCTCGCTCACATCCCGAATGCGGTGGTGAAAGATGACTTTGCCTCCGTATGAAGGCCCTTGCGTCAAGCGCGAGCACCGCGTTCGAAATTGTTTCTGCATTGTGCTTTCTTCTTCTTCTTTATTACACAACGCGGCTATGCACTCAAGCAAGCTCATGCTCTGCCTAAGCCTTAGGTATATACCTCAAACGTCGCAACATTGCTTAATTTGGAAACTCGCCGGATCAAGAGCTCGAGCACATCGTCTTCAATAAGCACAATTGACCAATTTAGTCAATTGACCATCCAAGCGCACACGAGTGGCCTTTGCGCACAGTGGTGGTCCACTTTCTGCCTCCGCAAGCAACCAGCCCAGGTGGCCAAGTGCTCGCCACTCGACGTCCAAAATCTATAAGAAGGGGGGCCATTTCTCGTTGGTCGAACATCACCTTCCTCACCGACATCAGTTACCTCAACCACCACAACCACCTCAACGCATTCACCAAACCACCAAGCCAAACACACAATGTCCGCACCCAAGAAATACATCCCCACCCGCGCCACCGAACAAGCCCGCGCCATCCTCTACACTCAACCGACCAACCCCAAACCCGCCATCGCCCAAGTCATCTACGCCCCGAACCACACCACCCCTTTATACCCCGTCTCCATCTTCCTCGCCGGCTCCATCTGTCAAGACAAAGCCCCGCAATGGCAGCTCAGCGCCATCGCACACCTCGCACACCTCCCCATCACCATCTACAACCCCCGCGTGTCGGACTGGGATCCTAACCTCCGCCAGGACGCTGGCGAGAAGCGGTTCAAGGACCAGGTCCTGTGGGAGCTTAAGAATCTCCAGGCGTGCGATGTGATTATGATGTACCTCGCCCCGGACGAGGAGGGGCAGGCAATGGACGCTCCGATTTCTCTGATGGAATTTGGGAGGTTTGCGAATGATAAGCGTCTTATTGTTGGATGTCCTGAGCGGTTCAACCGTCGTGGAAATGTGGATATTACGGGTAAGTTTTATGGGACGAGGGTTGTGGATGATTTCCATACGCTTGTTAGGGAGACGACTAGGAAGTTGGAGGTGGCTATTGCTATTGCTAAGGAGAGCGCGAAGGCTGCTAAGCATTGTAGGAGGTGATTTTACAGTATTGGACTAGAATCAAGGCGTATCCCGATCGTGTTCTTGCTAGTATTTTTCGAATTTTTGTGTTCTTGTATTCTGTACTATGATAGATATGGATCGTCTAAATGAAATAGATTTATCTGATTTTGATACCAGGGATATTTCGCGTCGAGTCTTATTTTTCGCTGTAATAGAAAAACGGTTAGGTCGATGTCCTTACTTTGGTTCCATTGTCAATGCGTGACACTTTGTTACCCATAATCGCCTTATCGTCGAAAAAATCTGAACGGTGCTCCACGCTCTCTCTTAATTCCAGTACTTCTGACCTGTACCACTCCATGTCACCGTCAAGATACTAACTTTGAAGTTGGCTCTTATTTATCAAATGGCATCCAAGATATTCGTGTCATTTACATCAACCTTCCATGTAAAAATGTTCGTCAAAGATGCTCGGGACGCCATTGAGCGCGTCGTTGACGACGTTAAAGAGGTGCCGTTGCAATGTCGAGAAGCGTTCGTACGGTGACTATCTTGCTCGAGGGACCTCAAATGAAAGGGGAAGGGTGAGAGAGTCGAGGAATCGAAAAGGGTATAAAGTTCCTTGGCTGAAACGAGCTGAAACCGTGAATTTGGTCTAGAATCATGAACTTTGGGCGAAGAAGTTTTCTAGCTCGCCGAGCATCGGCAAAAATGTAGATTTGAAGGCTACGAGGGATAAGGTTGATCACAATACCGCTTATGACCTGGTATCGTACTCCTTCAAAATCTATTGAGCATATATTTCCAATCTAACCTGTTTGAAGGAGCTCTTCTGTCCGATCTCTACTCATATGTAACCACCAGTACCAGTTTTTACCTCGCTCATGCCTTCTCCATGATCAATCCACAAATTCCAGTCTCCACCTTGCGTCACAACACCACCGAAGCAATTAACAACATTAATCAACTGCTCATAACCTCGCAAACTAAACAAAAGTACCCACAAGACACTTCAACCCAGCCGGCGCATACATCGCAAGCTTGCAGAGTGTGGGAGCTGTGCTGCTACTTGGTTGAGGGACGTGCATAGGACGGGGGCGCTGGTGATGAAGTTGAACTTTTCAAATTGGGTTCCTAAATAGCAAACGGTATCCAAGATGTTGCGACGTTCACATCAAACTACTCAGATTCCCAGTGGCACAATAATATCAAACCTAAATGTTCTAAAATAAGTGACATATACTAAATCCACCGGCGCCTAACGAGCGCACGAAGTCCCAGATGCTTCACAAATGGGTTTATCCGAACGAGTTCTAATTTAAGATCAAGATGGCTGTGCAGTGCGAATCTGTCCTTTCTTGAATCTTCCTCCCACATTCATCGCTATCGTAAGCTTCAGCTCAACGCATTATATCACACTCGTGAGGATACAAGTTTGTGGATCTTTCGTCAGATCTGATATATCTAACTGACCTTTGCGCAGGAATCATGCGGCGAAATGCCGAGAACGACTTTAAACCGACTTCTGAAAGCTCGCTGGATCGAACTGATCAAGGTATGATTGTAGCTTATCATCCTCGATTGAAGATCTTTGCTAACGAACCAATATATTCGAACTAGATGATGTTGGCAGAATTGTAAACACCCAAGATCGCGCATTGTTGGAGGCGTTACAGCAATTTATCATACCCCACATTGGGGCGGTCGCAAATGAGGTCGAGACTGACGAACGAGGTGCGCCTTACAGCAAGATATCTTGATGTGAGAGTAGTATACTAATTGTGAATAATAGCGACGCGGTCTATTCTTTTGAAACCCGAAGCTACCAAGTTAATTGTTGCGTTCAAGGAATTTATTGCGAGTGTTTCGGGCAGCGTCGCAACCAAGGAATCACCGAAGAAAGGAACTGTCATTGGAGTTGGGTTACACGAGCAATGTATGTGTGATCTAATACTAATAGAGAAGACTTCTACTACTTATTTCATTCTTATCAATTGTTTTAGGTGGTTCACGATCGGAATCAAATGATGAAGTCTCGAAGGGAACTCATACGCCGGCACCAGAAGGTATATATTCACTACTACTTTGGTTCGTAAGCTGACTTACCATCCCTTCTTCTATTCGTAGATACTTTATGGACCGGAAACCAAGAAAATGTTTCCAAATTTGGAACGCCTCAAATTCACCCGGAGCTCCATGCCAAGGTTCTGCGCGGTGTCCGGGAGCATGTCTTCAACAAGATGCCTATCCGTCTCTTGCGTTTCATTCCCAAATCTACCCACCTCGAGATATCTCTCATTGAGCGCGACGAAATTTATGCCCACCTTGTCTCGATTGTGCAGGCAAATACACACATGCTTGGGCTAGATGACCAGGAGCGAATCCCCAAAAATGATCCTCGAAAGGTAAACTCGGTCGTCAAAACCGTATGCCAGTACGCAATTCTTTCCCATACATGGCTTCGAGAAGCGCCTGGGGAAATCACCTACGGTGACTGGGATGACAAGCATTTCGACGAATCGAGCCCTGGATATCAGAAGCTTGTCAATTTCTGCAAACTGGCATGGCTGAAACATGGGCTTACCTTAGGCTGGATGGATACGATTTGTATAAACAAAGAAAGCAGCTCAGAGCTCGATGAATCCATTCGCTCGATGTACAAGTGGTATCGCGGATCGAAGGTTTGTATTGCGTACCTTGCCGAAACACAGAATGTACTGGACCTCCATCGCGATACTTGGTTTACTCGGGGCTGGACACTTCAAGAACTGGTCGCCCCAGTTGTCATCAAGTTTTGCAATCGAGATTGGGACTACTTCAATCCAGACATTCTTTCGTCTGACACCATCCCCAGGTATATCCGCTCCGACACTAGTATCAATACTCAGATCATAAATCAAATTAGCAAAGCGACATCGATTACAGCAGCAGAGTTCAAGGGGTTCTTTTGGCTTCCTCTATCACGTCGCATGCAACTAGCAGCAACTCGTGAAGTGCTGCGCGAAGAAGACACAGCTTATTCTTTGATGGGACTCTTTGATGTTAGCATTTCAACAGCGTACGGCGAGGGCGGCGAGCGGGCATTTTCCCGCCTCCTTCAGGCCATTTTGGAGTCTACATTCGATGGAATCTTTGACCTCTTCAATTGGTCCGGAAGGGCTGAAAGGGTTACCCAGTGTCGTACACAACTCTTTCCACCAAGCATCAAGAGCTATGCATCCCGTTCAGCTCAGATCACAACTTACGAGACCTTGCCCGAGCCTCTCAAGCCTTTGGTACTCACGCCCATGGGAATTCGTATCCAGGTAGTATTAATGCCTGGAACATTTGTCACAGATCAGGACCAATCCCCACTACCCATTGGGGACTACTATGCCACCACACAATTCTCGATCTACAACCGCAATTTGGATTACTCCATGTTTCGCGTGCTAGACTGCCGGGCCGCCGTTAAAGATGGTGATCCTTCATTGCGCGAGTTGAAATGGACCCTCGCAATTTTGAATATTCGACAGAGGAATGAGGAAATTGTCATTCCGAGGACATGTATTGCGAGAGTCATCGAAGGAGATATGTTTGTGCAAAATAAAGCAAAACCACTACTCTACGACACAACGATACCAATTGTGTTTGAAATTCAGAATAAGACAGGACATTATATTGAGCGATGGGGGGAGAGTATTCCTGTGGGCGACCTTGCATTGCATGGGATGCGGTTCACGACTTTATATCTATAGCGTACATAAATGTCTTACGACAGTTCTTTATTTAGCTCGAATGTTGTTTTGATATATGCTTCACCGGCAAGAAGCGTAGATTATATACGCTTTGGGTAGGGATGAATCAAGAAGGGTGGGTGGTGCGATGGATTGAAGAGGGAGGGTGAGAGGCGGGAAAGAGAGAGAGAGCAGGAAAGAGACAACGAGGGAGGAAAGAGAAGACGAGGGAGGAAAGAGACGACGAGGGCGATGAAAGCTTGAGCGCGCTATCGTTTGAACTTGATCGTGAAGTTGGGCGGCTATGTAGATGCAGAGATAGGCTATGACGGCGACGAGCGAGCTACGCCGACGAGAACGAGTGATGTGGCGGAGACCTGAACATTGAAGTAAGAAGGGAGGGACGTATATACATACAAAGATAACAACAACGATAAGGAGGGAATGGTAGCACCATTCCCTCCAATTTGTCTGTGACATTGCAATGCTCAGAAATTATTTTACGTCATTACAAGGTTGACAGAATTCTCGCGTATCTATTGCAAGACCAACAGAATCTCTTGTCAAACCTTCTATTTGGTTTTCCGTACTCATGGAAATCATTATTTACTACTTACTGCTGTATCTCTATACCTTACACCGTCCATGTACGTGGGGGCGCGTATTGGCATGACATCAATTTATATACAGGTACTAACGGGAGTACACACTATTGAAATGACTATAAGGCTTGTTTTCCGACGCTCTGAATCCATCGATTAACAATCGCACATACAGTACATCAAACAACGTCGTCGAAGCTGTGGGAATCCAGCCCGGATTCATTCGTACCCTATCCTCCGTCGAGTCTTGTAGAGATTTCCATTCATAGACATTGTATATACCTCCTCTGTTATTTCAGACTGAAAACTAACAAATTCAACAATAATTGATCTTAAGGCCGAGAGTTTGCTACCAGTGATTAACAAGTACTAGATATAAAGCAGGCTTTTCTGTTTTTTTTTGTATGCTCAAGTATGTAAGCCTTCCAATAACTTGCACATTTACACCATACATGTAAAAGATTTCTATGGGTGCGGGTTACGTCGGTTGAATGGCACAGCCATTCGAATCAATTGGCTGGAGGCGTGTCCGGCCCGGATGCCGCCAACGTCGGCGACGGTTTTCGACGCGTTTTGAGGGCTCCAGAGCGTCGAAAAATATAACTTATAGTCATCTTTATAGTATATATGACCATTAGTGCTTGTATGCTACGTTAGAAGAACTTCTGACGCGCTGAGGTCAATTGGCGCGCGCGGCGGACATTCGCGCGGGTGTGGGAATATTTTACGTTTGGTCAGTCATACAACAAGCTTCAAAAAGATGCTTTATGAACCCTATTATCTCTTCGATACATCTCGCTGACCATTAAGCCCTCGAGAAGATGGAGACATTCCTTGCTAATTTTCTGATCACAATAATGACATATTCACTCCCGTGCAAATCTTTAGAATCATTTGATACATGTGGATTTTGAGAGTTTTACATCATTCAGCTCTTACAGAAACCAGGCGCTCACAGTACTGAAGTTGTCACTCGCAACTTGAAATTACTTGCAAATGGCTTTATCGAGGGCCCGGTGCCGGGCGCCTCCAAGGCGTTTCTTCAGTCCCTGTCTGTGTTACTGTCTGATTGTCACTTCATCGTTTCTACATTGAGTATACACAAGAAATTTGATATTTAATAAGTCAAATAATTTCCCAGAGCGATGAGTGGATTGTAGCCAGCGTGCGTTGAGCAATAATTGTTTGAACAGGCCATGAACTTCGCGACTCCAAGCTTAGGTTTCGTAGTCAAAACAATCATGTGACACCGTTTGATCGCGCGACGCGTGTCCTTCACCGTTGTTGCTCTTCTTCCTCACCATCGGTTGCGCATAGGCTCAATGGGAGACCACTGTTACGTTGGAAAAAGTAAGTCTTTCATTAAAATTTGCGCCGCATATATCTCGCCCCTTCCTGTATAGCATATTGCGTACCAGTAATTCTATTTCATTTTGATCATACAACATTATGAGGTCATTTTTCTGTCGCAATGTAATTACAATTGAATAAAATCCATTGGTAATAGTCCTCGTAGCTTGCATAAAACGTTTTGACGTGAGGAATTTTGTGACCTTGCATGTTCGCAATCCATTATCCAGACTTTACGCATTACAATCCCTCGCAAGGTACCGTTGAAGTACGTGGCCTCGTTTGATTGCATTTCCATACAAACTCCGCAATTATTGTGGACATCACGTCAAAACGTTTTGATGTATGGTGCGCTCAACCATGTGGTCATTACGAGGCATTTTAAACCTATGTAGCATATTCTGGGGCATTGTCTATAGGCGTCATTTTTGTTGATGGAGCCGTTGCGCGCCTGTGTGGACCATTCGTGGGAAAATAAACTTGGTCGTTTCCTCAAGCGCGCCTTTCATTTCCTCCAAAGTGGGCTAAAATATGAAGAAGAGAGGTGAACTTTACTTGATATGCATACCGGGGAACGACGGTGTACGGCCCCGACTCCCCGTCTCGGCATAATTTATGGTCATATGGATCATGAGCACCGTAATCCACCATGCGTTTAAACCACTTCGGATGGATTCTGAGTTCGGAATATGTTCAACAAGGTGTCTTCGTCCTGAACGGGCCAGATTATGGATTGTTGTTTTTAACTGGCTATAGATAGTCGATGCGATGGAACCAGGTGAATGGCATGGTGCAGCATTTATATAGCCATACTTCTATACAGAATTTGTATCTTTGTACTTCTATTTAAACTCTTTCGAGAATACCATCTATTGATTTTGAGTGAGAAATAGTATTGCACTGAGAATTTGGCACATCATTAATCGGTTTTAATCTCAGGCGCTACCTTCAACTTGAGGAGTAAACATTTGCTTTCAAGAGCCTTGCGACGGTCGTCCTCAGAGAAATAGCCTTGAATATTATCAGTCCGTGAAGCAACCACCCTGACTCGACAAAAATACCAATACGCACGAGGACTCATATAATACCATACAACCGTACCCTGGACGAAGTGCTCCAACGCACTATGGTACCGTGCGAGCTGGGCATCCACCCCCAAGCCGAAAGAGGGGAGCGACTTCTTCAGCGCTAGGTATTCGTCGACGCGCGTCTCGAGCATGTCCGTGAGCGCATTGATGGCGTCTTGGAGCTCGAGGTTGCGCTCTGCCATGATGATGCAGACGAGGTTTTGAAAGTCTCCGTCTGCTTGTTCTTTCTGGATGGATGGATATAGTTAGAAATTGATTTAGGAACAGAAATGCGGTCTGCTTACGTTGAAGGAGCAGAGATCCTATTATTATTGGTGTCAGTGAGTACCGTACAACTCAGGATATTATTGGTTCATGGACAACGTACATTGGGCCACGTCATTATATCCGTCGTAGCGTCCGACATGGCCATGACAGTTGGGTGTTTGAAGACATAATCAGGTATATCCAAATCCAACGAATACTCAACCATCGCTAAAATTAAAACACTCCTTCATAAGAACCACAACGCTGAAATCGGGCAGGAAAGCGCACCCTCGACTAACGCCGCCCCGATCGTGGCGCGCCTCCATTTGATGAAATCGGCGATGGACGGCATCTTGTCAAGAGAGCGGTGGAGGGATTGGTTGATCTGGGAATCGCTGAAAGCTTGATAGGCGCTCAGGAACCTAATAGTCCAGCCGAATCAGCAGGGTATTACGTGATACACTGAGTTGCCGCCGGATATTTAGTTGGTACTTGCCTGGAACATGTGCCTGTGGTTGCTGTGAGTTGGATGCGCTTGTACAGGTTGTGAATTCATTGGTTACTGTGTTGCTATAATAAGGACTGGTGGTTGGAGAAATTTACTCTTGGAGCATCGCTGCGTAGGAATAGGTGGGCGTAGGGAGGTCGGGGTTGTATAACGTCTCCCGGCATATGTCTATGCTCGCTTTGACGCGCTCGGGTTGATTCTGAAGTTCGCCTTCATCGGAGAGGTCGTCGGTCTGAGGCAGGGCGAGTCAGTATCTCAGCTCGCGGGGATGGAAAGGATATCACATACGGCAAAGGCCCAATAGAAGAATGCGAGGCATGTTTCGAGATGCTGGGGGTCCGCGTCGGGGAAGCTGAGGGCGGCGAAGATGTCGAAACGGCCTCGTTCGATGTATGCTTTGCTTCGGACTTCGTCGTAGACTTTGAAACTGTGCGTCGTAGGTGGTTTACACGTCGGTGAAAAGATATATACAGTACAACTAGAGTGTGTTACGCCTACCTTATAAACCACTGGCGCATACCTTCGGCGACATGTTGGACATGCGGGTTTACTTTGAGGGCGCATGCCCGTTCGCTGATACTGGCGAGGTTCGTGAGGTAGAAAGTCTCTGGAAATGGGCGAAAGCTGAGCATGTTGCGTTTGGGACTCTGTAATGGAAGTAGTTAATTGGGGATTTGAATTTTTGAGAGACAACCTCTGGCTTGCTTTTAAGTACGCCAGGAAACGGTTTAGAAAAAAATTCAATTGAATTTGGACATGGCGTTGCGGATTGAGAGATAGTTGAGTGTGGTTTATTTTTGTTTCGTTGGGGCTTCTTTGTCCGTTCGTACCCGTTCTCCGATAGTTGACTATAGAGATAGGGTGCTTCTCACCGTGAATTAGTAGGATAGAAGGGTTGAAGTTGTATTGATAGATATATTTACTTTGTCATAGTGGCTCGAGATAATTCATATGATAACGGGGTGGACTGCGTACGGCGCGATGAGGACTCCATCAGGCAAGATTTAGTTGGTTTTTTAAAAAAGAGTTATTTAAATAGGTAGACTATATTTAAAACCGATGTTATTTTGGCATGGTACTTTGACTTGTGTTTCCGGTGAATTATGAGATAGTATGCGATGATGTGGTTTAGGTGAAGTTGTCCGAAGAGTCGTCAATTAGCTTTAGGCCGTGAGTCATTAGTACATACGTACGCTCGGTGTTCCTGAGCCGTTGGACACGAGCTCCAAGGTACTGTACTTAGATTGTTGGTTAAGCTCCGGCGAGGACGGTGCGAGGTTTAACGATATACTCCCAGGAGAATTACCTATATACTACTACTTATGTAGGTGGACATGGGATGCAGTAATGGGTGACTACTTAACGTGGTCGGTTGTTAAACAAGGTACTTGTAAAACAAACTTGCTCCTGCCATAAGTTCACTTGTGCAAACTTGTGGCAGGCAAGTTGATTTCCAACAAGTTCGCCCTGCGGCCTAAACAATGGTGATATTTAGATGCACCTTAACGAAGAAAATGATTTTGCATATTGGTAACACCTCTGGATAGAGTAACAGTACCACACTACATACACTTGTCTGACATAATGTTGCTCGCCCAGAAAACTGCAAGCTCAACATCAAGAGCAATGCACGGAGCAGGAGTTCCGAATAGGGGGAAAAGAAGACGAGTCAAAGCCACGACATGGATTATAATAGAGGATGAAATGAGCGTATCAAATGTTCGAATCTCGATGAACTCTCCTCGTAGCGTCAAGTACTGTACCTCAAAGACCAATACACTTGATCTCATCTTTTAGTACTAGAAAATTAAGATCTTCCACAAATCCCTACAAGTTTTAAGCTCACGGGTGCGCACTTGCCGTGAACACATGACAAGTGAACTTGCGAGCTTGTGGTTCAGATGGGGTACCTTGCCAACTTATGAACTTAACGAGTACGGTACTCTGAGATATGTACTATTACATTATATATCCACGAGATATATGCGGTTAATCATTTTGCAATTATACATGAAAAACTTTATATTCAGATACACTGCCATAAGGTTACTTGTAATTCGACTTCGAAGCCAGTCCAAGCTCAAGCGCTCACCTGTTACCATTCGTCGTCCGATACAGGTAAATGTTGAGAACAATTTATTATGGTAGTTATATTATATCTATACACGGAGTCATAAGATTTGAAGGCCATATGCCCACCGTATAGATTGCGCGCACTCATCTCGCAGGACAAGTGAACACAAGTTGCAAGTTAGTTTCGAGCATGCGTGGGAACAAGTTGCAAGTTCCGGCTTCTCGGCATTTGGTGGTCAACAAGTGAGCAAGTTCGTCGTTACAAGGTCCTTTTTTCACTGCCAACGTGGTCGCCTCGGCAGCTCGGTGAAAGTTGGACGTTGACCGGTCTAGCACTCCCCAACTGCAATAAGGCTGCCACCGGTGGCACAACACTATGGCGAAAAGGGGATTTGCGGATTATATTAAAAGGGGAGAAAATGAAATAAAGCCAAGAAAATAAAAACCTGCCTACAAAACATCAACGATGACGGATGGATAAAAAACAAAAACTTGGAAAGGCGCTTGGAAACGGCTTCGAGGCGGTCGAGGAAGACGTAACGAGCTGAAGATGCTTGGATGTTGTCGCGATGAGTTCAAATCAATTATAAGTCGGCCCAGGGCGCACCGGATCAACCGGGTCGGACTCTGAACTCCTGCCTGTCTTTCTTACCTTCCTACTACGTAACCCTTTGCACGAACGCCTACGCACGCCTCTATTTGAGCTCGTTCAATTCCGCAAATGTCCCTCTAGAGCACGACATAACCTCCGCGTGCGTACTGTACCACACGGAATGGCGACGAAACCCAGACAGCTCACCAACATCAACATCGCCAACGACATCAACATCACCAACGATATTTATCGTTTGCAACTCGCCCGCCTCCACACGAAACGCATATCTGAGTTGAGTCCGAGCTTGCTTCGTACGTCTGTTCTCTGAGGAGCCGGAGGGGGATATGTCCAGCGCCTATGTTGTATGAGTTCTATCTCAACCGCCCTATAAGATCCCGAACGTCAACACCCTTCAAGCATGCGACTTGTTGCTTGCGCCTCCTTCGACTTACCATTGCGACGACCTCTTTCACCCTACCCATGCGCGATGCCTACCTGAGAGATGCCACAGACGATGCTCGATCCACAATGGCGCTGCGGGATCCTCTGTAACAGGGAAGGCGACATACGAACCTACGTACTGGATTGAGCAACAGAGAGGTGTGTTCGATTCCACTTCTGGGCTCTTCCATAACTGATATCTTTTAGATCCTCTGTCTCGTCCCTTTGTGCAGTACCTTCTGAACTCGGTAGGAACTCGGAACATTCACCAGCATCAGCATCAACGACGACGGCGCACGACGAAGGATGACAATGCCCAGCCCTTCTCCGTATGTCTTTTCCTAGTCAGATACCACTTCGTACCCCCCATTTACATCGATAGACCTAGGGTCTATCTATCCATGCAACGCCACCGCAGCCTGATCCATCCACGACGTCGCCCTCTCCCAAGCCCTCGTCACCACGGGTGAACAACCGGTCACTGCCGTCGGATAGGGGAGTTACCGCTCTCCTTGCTTCTCGCTCGCTCCTTCCTTCCTCTATCCTACCTCCTATCGTTACCCACGCATAACGCTCCCTCCCTTCCCGGCTCGGTATCCGCCATACTAGTTTCGATTGCACAACACAACTCGCATGGGTCTCATCTTACCCGTGTGCCGTCCGTCGTCCTTTCTTCGTCAGCTGCGTGCGCTTCTTTCCCAGCCTCCATCTTGCGTCTTCCATCTACAGCCGAACCCACGACCTCGACCTCGACCTCGACACTCTTCACCCCGCCCATGCCCTCCACCCGCCGTCCACCATCGTCCGTCCTGGATAGTCAGTGACGATAACGTGACGCACGATTGCGGTCCGTGTGGGTGATGGACGCACCCCGTGCATCGCATCGTCTCATCTTCCCGTCTTTCTAGCCGCTAACCTTCGATCACCGACTTGCGAGCTGTAGCGACACACACATGCAAACGTTCGAACTTTGCGACTTTACGAGATATGCAAAAACGTCGAGATTGACGATATAGACGACCCGAAGTTCGGCGTTGGCGATGTTCACGATGTTTCGAGCTACACGAGCCACGACGACGATGATGTCTGGATACGACGAGCACGGCTCTTGATCTGCTGGACATTGAAGGCAGAGAGGGAAGGACGCAAGTCCGAAGATGACGGTGCGGTGGGATGGGATGGGAAGGGGTGGCTCTCGTGGTACGGCGTTGGTGGTGTTGAGGCGCGATGGATGTGAATGTGCCAGTGAACACGAACACGGGCGTGGGCGCGAACACAGGCGCGGACGGTTCATCGTACCCCGTACACGAGCTCAAAGCAAGGCGATGCAAAGAAAACTCGAAGCAATGCGACGCACTAAGCCCGTCGCTTCCCGAGGTCCTCGACCACGTGCTCTGGAAGTGTAGGAGGGAGGTGATGGCGGTGGGGGGCGAGGGGAGGAGGATGCGAGGATACGAAGGACGCAAGGACGCGCAGATACAAGGACGCGAGGGAAGGACGCGAACCAAGGACGCGAACCAAGGTGGTGAGGATTCGGGGGTATAGTTGACGAAGGAGGATGGAAGGATGGGAGTATGGGTGGAAGTCTATGCGGTTGGGGTTGGGGCTGGGATATGTGAGGATGAGGTATAGGAGGATGGAGCACGGGGTAAGGAGGACGGAAGAACGGGAGGACGGGAGGTTGAGAGGAGTGACAGAGGATAGCAGGAGAGAGGACGACGCTGGGATGCAAGAAGAGGAAGGACTGGAGGACGAAAACCGGGGCGTCGTTTACTGTTGCTGGTGAATGAGAGATGATCGTATCTGAGAAGTCCTCTATGCGACGCGCTTGCCGCTTGAGCGCATCGTGTAATGCCACCATGTCTTCATCGTCTCGGAATCGTCCTCCCTTCTAACCCTCATACATCTCAACCTCCGTCATCTCATCTATCCATCTACCGTCCCTGGCTTGCTTTGGTTCCATTATGAGCCTCCCACCTACGCGCCCTTTTCAACAAGTCCTCCAAGCTCCACCTAGACTGAACGACGATTTTCCTCTCTCTCTGTGGTTTGGGAGAATCGAAGCGGATCACCGAAGACGGCCCATCGAAGCCGAGCGAACCGCACTTTCGTTTCGTTGGTGATCGTTGGACTTGTTGAAGTTGCATGATAACTGTTATCGTTAGGTCAACACTGCATCAGCGACCAGAACACAAGTTCCAACGATCATAGCAAAATCCTCGGATCTCGCTCTTTTCTGTAACGCCCTCGATGCTTTGCGTTTTGCGTTCATTGATTCTTTTGTGCCTTTTATTACCCGAGTCTGATCCGAATTTATATCTTCTCTTTGATGATCGTGGTCGACCGTCATGGTTGCGTTTTCCTCTGTCTTTCTCGCTTGTATTTACATAATTAGTCTCCGCTGGTTACTGCTGCTGGTGCTATGTACTGTTCGCGCCCGCATCTGCTGTTTTCACATTTTATCAAATCGACTTCGCGCTTTGTCTTAGTTAGGGAGACTTGTGAGTACACTGCATAGGGCATACCAAGTACATACCAATTCGAACTGATATTCAACACTCTTAACACATCGTAGAAATGCATAACAAGTCATATTTCAAAGCGTAAAAGATATATATGTACATATATGATTTCGGATAACGAGATACAAGGAACGATACTTTCACGTCCAACATACATTTACTTATTTACTTACCACCCACCACTTCATCCTCGACGCAGTCAATGGAAACCGAAGGCTGAAAAACGGATTAACGCCACCATATACATACGCAATGATGGTGTTAACCCATCTTCCGGCCTCCTACACCAGATAAGGCTTCGCCTACATCGTCAACAACCCCGAGAACCGGTCCGTCAGATTCGCGTAGTAGCCATTAATCTGGGCGGGCTTCGCGAATCCGCAGACCCTGCTCTCGAGGTGCTGCACGAACCCCGAGATGAGCGTGAACTCCCGCCTGCACTTGGGGCACCTGAACTCCTCATCGTCGTGCGCCGGTGAGTTGAGGTGCGCGTTCAGCCCGCGCAGGGTGTCGAACCGGCGCGTGCAGAGGATGCATTCGTATTTGGTGCCATCGAAGGAGGCTTCGGTGGCGATGTAGGTGGTGTGCGTGGTGGGGGGCTGAACGGGTCCGGTGATGCGCTTGACGGAGATGTCGGGGATGATGCGCATGTTGTGCATGGCTGCGGTGACTTGGTGCCGGGTGATAGTGTGGCACCCCGACTCGATGTGGAGCGCGACGCCTGAGGGACTCTTGAACATCCCGTTGCAGAAGGGACATTTGAAGTTGCGGTCTTCATGCGCGAGGGAGTTCTGGTGCTGGAAAGGAAAGGATATGGTGGGTGATGAGGATGAGGATGAGGATGAGGATGAGGATGAGGATGAGGATGAGGATGAGGATGGGACGATGAGGAGAGAAGAGTTAGTGCTTACTTGGACTAGAGACGACTCTGAAGCGAAGTCGCGAGAGCAGTCGAAACACCAGTTATGCTTGGGCGAGGCGAAGAGGTGCTGGTTGAGAGCGTACATGTTGACGAATAGGCGCTCGCACCCGTTGCAGTAGGGCTCCTCCTCCTCAGAGTCATCGGACCCCGCAAAGTCATAGCTATGCGTTGAGTTCGTGTGCTGGATGAACGGATGATTCACAGATCACTCAATTATCGACATAAGTAATTGAAGCAACACGATGCGACTGACCGACTGCAATGCCTGATTAGATATGAAAGACACGTCACACTCCTCGCAGAAGAACGGGTTCGCGGTGTGTCTCTTCGCCCTCGCGTGGGAGTTCAAGCCATTGATCGAGGCAAATGTCTTGGAGCAGGTGAGGCAGAAGTGGTCGACGGGCATTCTGGCCTAGGAGCAAAGTCGGGGGGAAGGAAGCGAGGAAGCTTGATGTCGTAATGCGGGGGTGGCCTATTAAATGGGCACGGTACTTTTGCCGCGCAGTAACGCGCAGTGCCGCGCACTGCGCACACTGCGGCATGGCCGAGCCTCGGCAGGTGGAATGAAACGTTTGTACCTTCCTGCTATCGAATGGCTCTTGGGGAAGATTGCGCGAGCTGTCTTGGATTTATACTTTACACTAATTTTTTAGTCAAACCCCTCCAACTAGTTACCAGGCATGTATATATGTTTAAGCGCACGTTAGTTAGGTCAGAATAAGCAAGATACACGTTCATTATAAGTGTGTTGTTAAAAACGATTATTTTCTTTTCCTTTTTCCTCCACGTCACGATCATCGTTAATATACTTATAGCAGACGACGTCATCGCCGAAGGTGTACCTTGAACTCGTTCCACGTTTCATAGCTATGTGGCTCCACGACTCGTTTACCAATCCCTATACCACTTATTTATCCCGACGACGTGTCGACCAACGTATATGTACTACTACATGTTTCGATTACTACCAACCCCCATACCATATTTATATAGGATAAGCCGTAACACTCGATTCTTTAGCTAGTTCTTGTTTAGCTTAGATGAGTCAATCTACGCTTTTCTCCTAACTCGTCTCGCCACGACTCCAGACGTTCCCGGAATGACTGTTCGTCACGCGTCTCTCTCTCGAACTCAGTCCTCGAAGAATGAACTCTGTGCGGAGGTTTTACTTCACACTTCGTGTTCGTAACATGTGCTGGACATGTAACAACAAGTCATGGCCCTCAGGCCATTCTTAAGGTAGTCCTGCGTCAGTGACGCAGGACTACCTTAAAAAAATAGAGAAAATTTGTTAAAAGGGTTCGGGTACCCGCTGGTATACCTGCAGTCCCCAAATGTCATACCTGGACTCACGCCAGGACCCGTGTACACGGGTGATCCGGATCCGCGGGTGCAGGTCTTCACAGGTATTCCTACGGGTTACCTGTATGGACCCGCACCCGTGCCCAGCCCTAGTACGATGGATGATTAGTCCTACTTACGACTGTATTATAAGAATAGAATAAAATAGAATAGGTTTTTGTATTAGTATAATTTATTGTGTTCTGAATCTCAAGTGCTGACATGTGACGGTCTCACGATCAGATGTCCGATTTTTGAAACAGGCGTCAGCAATCCGATAACGACGATGATTCTTAACTCATACAATTATACGGCTTGTTTCATCAAGTATCGCTGAAGATCTGAAGTCCCGTATTCATCGTAACTATATTCAGAAACATTCCGAGGTTATCCTGATTGTGATTATCCTAGAAAATGACGGACAATACCACATTCTTAGCGTTGCCTGAAGATATTCATATCCGAATATTGATCGAGCTGGATGTGTACTCCGTTGTCCACTGTGCGATGGTGCGCAGTTACTCTGTATAGTGCCGAAAACAGATGAGTTAATTAGACATGCCATAGACCTGCAAGGAATTATGCGAAATTGTCCGCGGCTCCATCACTCTGGAGTATCGAATCCAGTTGTACCTTGACGGCCTCGTGGATGTAGGAGCGTCCGCTGCTGGCACACAAAATATCCTCGGTGACCTCCTCAGTTATCGTCAAGCATGGTTTGCACAGGAATGGCCGGGATATATCGAAAAGATCGTGCGCAGCTCTCAGTATCGCAGCCATATCAAATTCAAGTTTGGAGGGGGCGCACTTTTCATTACGGACGGAAGACATCTCGAAATTGTGACGCTACCGACTTCCAGTACCGATGACGGATGCGTTATCCAGCACGAGTTGTCCACTGGAGGTGTCTCGGACTTTTGTATAGATTCTGCACAGGATGTGATCGCGATTCTTGAGAATACAGTGTGAGTGAGGTTTCATACATTCCATTATTCTGCAACGTTTACTTCTTTCGATAGTCAAATGGAAGATCTAAGCAATCTCGAAGGTTATTTTCGCGACATCTGTATTCATATTCGCACCATCTCCACCAACCTCGACCACCCACTCGCCAGTAAGGGTAAACTGTGGTTTGTAGACGAGTGTTACGACCTTCGTGAAATTACGATTAGCAATCCTAAACTTGAGATCTGGGACGACATTTTGATGCTGTGGACTTGTCACTATATACCTCGTCTATTGATCTGGGACTGGAAGACAGGGAATCTGTTGGAGGTAATTCACGAGCTTTAATTTAAGATTCTGTATCATTAACATCATCCTGTAGGACTTCACGTTCGACGTGGCTCAAAGTAGCTTAAAGCCACGTTATAGACACGATTTTGGCCTCCTCGGATCCTCAGACTTTGCCTTCTTGACGCGTCCCACTGGCTGTGGATCTATTGAGCTCTATAGACTCGGAAAGTATTCGAATGATGGTCCAACCACTTTATTAGCAACACTCAACTTCCCCCCGCTCTCGCGGAATTCGGCACTCAAATCTCTTGATTTAGACGTCGATTCAACTCCCGTGCGCCAGACCCCGCACGGATCGTTCATCGTCAATAATGAGGAAGGGATCTACGTATTCAGGGTCTGTTATGAGTTCCAAACGAAAGGTACTCGCGTCCAATATTTTTCAATGACGATGTATGTGCACCAGCGTGCATTTATGAAGTACTGCACGTATGAAAGAGATGTCGAAGATTTGAGTTTGGATGTTCCGTGGGATAGGTAGGGTCCAGCTAATGTAGCCGTCGACTCGTCAGCTGTGATGGGACCAAGGTGCGACTTTATCCACCATAATCTGGATCACCGACAAGATAATCTCTGCGCAGATCCACCCACGGCCAACGCGTTATCTTTTCAACATCAGACGGCCAATTAGAAATCAAAGATTTTACCCTCAGCGCTGTACTCGCAGCCGATGCTGTACAGCCCATAGTTTCTTTGGGAGAGTACAAACCGTCTGGCGTCCTCGTCAAGTCGAACACAATCAGCGTCGCACAAGCTCCTATTTTTGCGAACGACGTGGAGGGAAGGCTTCCATATGTATTATATCTACCCCCGTTGAGGAATACGGACCAACCTTTTCAGACTACCATGATGTGCGAGAAGGGAGTTGTCAGCGTTATGGTGCGTGGTATTTTCCTCTCATTGCGGTGTCTGTTTATCAAAGCACTCAATTTTCAGAGATACAAAAGAGAAAGAGACGACGAGGATAATTCAGACAATGAAGAAGACGACGATAACTCTCAAGAGGGGTATTTAGTTCAAATATATTCTGTTTGTTAACGTTAACCAATGTCATGAGTTACTTACCTGCCGTCTATTAAATTCCTTCATGTGAGCTGTACGATACACACGACCTTCGGTATGCGATTTATTTGATACACCCGAATAGAATTGCGATATACACGTCCTTTGATATACACGAACAACGAAAGAAACACGCGCCAACCGACCAGCAAAGACGTAACCCGTAGTACCCATTCTCAGTAAAGCGAAGCATGAAGCCCGTCGCTCGCTCGCACAAGAGCCTTAGGATTCCATCCACGGACATCTCCGCGCTTATTGACGCTCCCAAGTCGATGGAGGCGTATAGAGGGGATGACATGAGGATGCGAGGTAAGAACGTGAGGATATAAGGACGTGGTGATATCCAAACATTCGCAGGGTTCATCCGATACACACCCACGGCCAGCGCATTATCTGGAAAGCTTTCATTTGTTGTATTTCCTTGCGCTGTTGTAATCAAACATTCAATTTTCACGTTCAATATTCAATAATGAGTAAGTTGTGCGACTAGTAAAACTCTTCTGGACCACCGGCGCTCGCGTGACCTAACTCTGCAACCTTTTCCTTCTGTCGACCAAATCAACACCAGTATTTTGAAAACAAGCTTCAATACATCGTAGAAATGCATAACAGGTCAAATTTCAAAGCGTAAAAGGTATATATGTACATACATGATTTCGGAGAACGAGACACAAGAAACGATATTTGCTTACTTAGCTACCGCCCACCCACCACTTCATCCTCGACGCAGTCAATGGAAACCGAAGGCTGCAAAACGGGTTAACGCCACCAATATAAACTACATGATGATGTTAACCCATGTTCCGGCCTCCTACACCAGATAAGGCTTGGCCTACGACAACAACAACGGACGACGCACCTCTCACTTACACATCTACATCGTCAACAGCCCCGAGAACCGGTCCGTCAGATTCGTGTAGTAGCCATTAATCTGGGCGGGCTTCGCGAATCCGCAGACCCTGCTCTCGAGATGCTGCACGAACCCCGAGATGAGCGTGAACTCCCGCCTGCACTTGGGGCACCTAAACTCCTCGTCATCGTGCGCTGCGGAGTTGAGGTGCGCGTTCAGCCCGTGGAGGGTATCGAACCGGCGCGTGCAGAGGAAGCATTCGTATTTGGTGCCGTTGAAGGAGGCTTCGGTGGCGATGTAGGTGGTGTGCGTGGTGGGGGGCTGCATGGGTCCGGTGAGGCGCTTGATGGAGATGTTGGGGATGATGCGCATGTTGTGCACGGCTGCGGTGACTTGGTGTCGGGTGATGGTGTGGCACCCCGATTCGATGTGGAGTGCGATGCTCGAGGGACTCTTGAACATCCCGTTGCAGAAGGGACACTTGAAGTTGCGATCTTCGTGCGCGAGGGAGTTCTGGTGCTGGGAAGGAAAGGATATGGTGGGTTGATGAGGATGATGATGACGATGACGATGACGATGTGATGGAGAAGAGTTACTACTTACTTGGACGAGAGACGACTCTGAAGCAAAGTCGCGAGAGCAATCGAAACACCAGTTATGCTTGGGCGAGGCGAAGAGGTGCTGGTTGAGAGCGTACATGTTGACGAATAGGCGCTCGCACCCGTTGCAGTAGGGCTCCTCCTCCTCAGAGTCATCGGACCCCGCAAAGTCATAGCCATGCGTTGAGTTCGTGTGCTGGATGAACGGATGATTCACAGATCACTCAATTATCGACATAAGTAATTGAAGCAACACGATGCGACTGACCGACTGCAATGCCTGATTAGATATGAAAGACACGTCACACTCCTCGCAGAAGAACGGGTTCGCGGTGTGTCTTTTCGCCCTCGCGTGCGAGTTCAAGCCATTGATCGAGGCAAATGTCTTGGAGCAGGTAAGGCAGAAGTGGTCGACGGGCATTCTGGCCTAGGAGGAAAGTCGGGGGGAAGAAAGCGAGGAAGCTTGATGTCGTAATGCGGGGTTGGCCTGTTTAAATGCTGCTGCGCTTAAGGTTTGATCGGTTCCCACTGTGACGTATGTATAGGTCTGGATATAGAGTCGGGGGAGGCCGACGCGCTTGTGCTTATCAGACGACTCCATGGAAAGCCCTCTGTGGGAGGCAAGAACAAGAAACATAGGAGGGAGAGTCCTACATATTCTTATTCGTATTGGGAATCATCGCTTAGATTAGATCCCGCGTTATGGCCCCGTCAAATGTTCAGCAGAGGCGGATTAGCGAGGACGTCGTGCATTCAGAGTGGAAGTTGTGAGCGGAAGGTTATGCGAGGATGAATGGATGATATCCCGGAGAAAGGAGCGAAGCATTCTTGATTCGCGCTTGATTCGCGCACGGGCCACATCATCGCCATCATCGCGACACCCTGCCTCTTTTCTTCCCAATCTCCACCTTTCGAATTCTTTCCTCCAACAACCGCGCCACATTCAGCGCACTCCTCAGAATCTCTTACCATCTCTAACCCGTGGCACTTGAACGTACCCAGCCCTTGCTCCTGCGCGTACTCTACTATACAGTATCGCGAGGAAAATCCGACAACTCACCAACAACGACATCGCTCATAACACTCCGGCTCTGCCCGAAAGCAACACCCTAGTCACCTCGTATGTTTGTTTCCTAAGGAGTCCGAGGAAAATCTCCCTAGCGCCCATATTACATGTGTTCCATCCCATCCCGCGCCAGAACCGCGAACGACAACACCCTTCACGCATACGACCTCACCCCGTCCAACATACGACTCCTTCCCGTACCTCGGAAACACAGCAGACGATGGTCCATCTACAACGGTCCCGCGATAAGCCCTTGAACTCAAACTCCGGCTAATATAGAGTACAGGACAGGCGCTGCCTCTAAATGAGACGGCGCGTTCGTTCGTTTCTTGGGCCTTCACCGGCTCCTTTTAACTGATCAACTCCTCTGTTCCAAATCCTTCGCTCTACAGAGAACATGCTGCATAGCGTACGTGGGTTACGGTTAAACTTGGACATCGAAACTCGGAACGTTGATTAGTGGTGGTGGCCTTGTCTAAAACCAGTCGCCTTGTTTTCGACCACACGCTCTCTGGTAGTGCCTTCTGCATCGACTCAGTATTTGTTTCGTGTGGAATAAAGTATTCAGGAGTAGATCTCCATCTCAACCCCATGCCCGCGTACCACGACTTTTAGAATTCACGTTCACATTATTGTCGATGCGGTGGGCGTAAATGAGGAAATATGGAAGTAACGAAGAGTAATATATAGATAAACTTCAAGGCGCTCACATGTCCTGTCAAGATATACATAGACAGATTAATTCATCCATCTCTCTCACGAGTGGAATGGTTGAACAACGAAATCGTTCGTTCTGAATTTTCTTTCTTCCTTTCTACTTTGAAACCACCCCGCTCGACGATATCCATCGGGCCACAGAATGTATCAGAAAGGAAGAAATCCCGGTCAAGCATCTCAACATCTCACAGAATCCGCTGGCCCCGAGTCAGATTCCAGCCTGCTCTCTGTAGTATTCCTCGCATTCCACGTCATCAACAAAGAGCAGCGAGACGAGAACATGGATCACTACGCTGTCATTAGGTTTTCCAGGTCGTACGAGGTATGATATGAGAATGAATTTGTTATGAAAATTTGGTCTCACTAACGAAATAATGCATGCATAGGATGTAATGAAGTCGATTAAGAGGCGTTTGGGAGATAAATGGTCCACGCATGATACGCTCGAGGTATACGCTCCCATGCTCTATCAAGGAAAGTGGATTTGGGCAAAGAGCGGCGCGGAGGACTGGGACTTGGTTGTCGAGCAAGTGGTGCGCGCTGGGCAGGGACTCGGAATCAGACATAACAAGGGCAGAAATTACGGTTAAGTCGAGATGTGAGTTGTATTTTCTCTTATTCAGGGATACTTGTGCTTATTCATGATCAAAACTTCTAGTTCGCGTGCGTAGAGTAAAGTATACAGCGCACTTTCAAACTTTCCAATGCTTTGTGTTTGTACATCCATTTTGTGTAGTTTTCTCGATCGATCCTGTTCAAATCCCTGAATCTCTGTAAAACAACTTATCGACGTGATAATCAGATGAGAGAGTGCAAGAAAATGAGAGACAAATTAAAGGTGGTCGAATGTGCCACGGATTTGAATGTTGATTGGTGTGTAAACGGCGATGCACAATTCGAGCAGTCGTCCTCCAACATACGAAGAGCCTTTCTAGCACCATGAGTCCCGATCTTCAAGTTTCGTCTACTATTAATTTCCGTTTAATGGATGTTTAGACGCTTGAAATGGCTTTTTCGTTAAATTTCAATACTGTCACCAAAGTTCAGTTCACCTGAAAGCATCGAATAAAGTATAAACTACCTTGATCGCGAGTCAGTTTATCAGCTGCTGGAAGTCCGGCATCGTAAGGGACAGAAGATGCATGAGTCCCCGTACCGGGATGTATTGTGGTTTGCTGGAACTGAATCTCAGACACGTATACGGACCTAGTATTTTCTGAAAGTGTGGCGACGCGGGCAACCATCACAGTGGTCGATATCCCCTACACATCTCGTTTGTTGGTTTATATATAAATACTTGTGACGAGGTCCACGTACCGCGATGGGTAACACGAATGCAGTTGTCCAGAGGCCAAAATTGTAGGTTGGCACTTTCAAGTTTACAAAACTCTGACCGCTGAGCATACCCGAAACGCCAAAGATTAGTAATGAGATGGCATATACTGCTCCGGATTGCACCACGATATCGATAATATGCCGGAATTTGGTTGAGGAGATGTGTTTCTGCTTCGAAAAAGAGTAGATTCTGTAGATAATTAGGACGGTGGTAATGATGGTTGTGCATCCTGACAACAGGATTCCAGCTGCCACTACCTTGTTGAGGACAGGTTGAAGGGATGGTGTTATTGAAAAGCCAATTGTTTGGGCTAATAAGAGTGCTTAAAAACATTTCAACTTTCTGGTGAGAGTTTATATTCGCTGGATTCAACGTACCTGTCCCAATTATCGTAAGGAGCACCGGAACTGATATGACGCGAATGGATCGATTCCATAAATTGAAGCATCGCCATATCTGTTGATTTTTTATGTTATTATCAAATCCTTGTGTACACAGGTAAGTAGATGCTTACAAGTAACGCGTCACCGAGTACAAATGAGATGACGTTCAAAACCGAAAGCAGCACTGCTATTGTGAATTGTCCGCCAAAGGTATCCAGAAGGATTGTTTCCCTGGTTGCGCCATTGTCGACAAACTGTAATTTGGTAGAAAACCATTGAATGACAAAGGTTGCTAGGTTGCTAATGTATAATAGAGACACGGTGATTGGGACAAGATGGCGTTTGGATGGTTGTCTTATCGCTGTGCATATAGATTGAGTCAGGCCTCTTTCGACACCAAAATAAAACAGACGACGCACAATACGCATACATGGTTCCTCCGAAGATTACTGTATACATTCCTGCGATATGTAACTCAGCGAATACATTGTAAGCCTATGGAGTTTCGAACGTACCCATCAAAAGAGCTAGAAAAATTGACGAATTAAGGCTCGCGGCTATCATGGATTTCTCGTCGTAGACCGTCAGTCCGGCTTGCACTATTTTTTCGTGGAGTGTCGTTGAATTTGTGTCGGACATGCTGATATGGGATTAAGGGTATAGGGTATACGAGTCGCTGCAAAGAGTGGGGAGCTGCTCATAGTTTATATATTCTCAGTCAAGACTGTCGATTCTCCGTTTCCTTTTGGATGCGCTCTTGAGCAATCCGATAGCAGAATTGACATTCTTCTTATTGTAACTAACGTATAAGTGTCATTGCCTATGATGGCCCTTCCGTCGCGCACCTGAATCTCGGTTGTCTATTGTTCTTGCGCATCTCGTAATTCGTTTACAACGCGCACAATTGCAACTCGTGTGGTGCAACGCCAGAGTGTATTTAGCCCCCAGTTGTATACATGTTAATTTTGTAGGTTAAACGTGGTGGAAAGCCGGTAACGCTTTTGTTGGACCTGTTCATATGTCGCACTGATCTATCGTGAGAAAGTCTATGAACAATCAAAATCAAGTGCTGGGCGAGCGACCCTGCAATGATTTGTTCTTTTATCCATCGAATTTAACCTCCGCTCACATGAAACATTCGTCTCATTCTCATTCCTAGCGCTTAAACGGATGGGTCATTCTCCGACCATCTCTGACGAGCGCAACGATTGTTGACGCGCACGTTTTTCCCGCGATGCACGTGCTCAATTTCACGTGTGCATTGGCACCAACGATGATTTTGAATTTCTGAATCTGAGTAAAGCCCAACTTATTGTCCTTACGTTTTTCCGTCTTTCCATAGCTCTTACTCTTCCCCTTGGCCTCGCCGGCCATGCTAGCGCCCAAGATGACGGCCAAGTCACTTTAAACGACCCACGGGGCCGTTCCGTGCGCCAAGAGCGCTTCTGCCCAGGTCTCCTGCGCTACGTATGTTTCGTGGTTTTATTCCCTGGTTTTGGTTGACTTTTTGGCTTTAGGAGGGACCTTTCGTGCTTGTGCTCGCACAGTGAATTCAGCAGCTCAACGCAGACGTGTGCAAATCAGCCTGGTGTGTGCGGTGTGGAGGATCGTAGTTCGGTTTCGGGAATTCTTGGCGAGATTTGCGCTCCCCGTACGTCCATCCACTCTCGTCTCCTTCCTTCGGCGCCTAAATCTTCCATTCATGCTACGTAGAAAACACCTCGTCGACCGTATCCTCAAGCACCTCTGCCACGTCCTCCGCTAAACCCACCTCCGCCGCCTCAGCAGGGCCTATCATCTCCAGCCACACCGAGATGAACAGCGCTCAGCCTGCTAAGACCACCCCCGAGCCACCTACACCCGTCGCTGGAGGGGCTGGCGCCAATACCGTGGCCGAGGCTCTGACGACGTGGGCTCCGACCACAGATATCAGCAGCACTTTGGTCGTTGTGCAGACGGTGGAGCTGTCCCAGACGTCGGATTTGACGTCGGGGACGATGACGATGGAGGGTGGGATTGTGGGTGTGTCTGCGTTTGTGCCGGTGCTGCTTGCTATGGCGCCATCCAGACGATCGCATCTTCATATTCAAATGGACGCCTAGTATGACAGTTGTGGTACGTTCTGGTCGTCCACTTTGTTCTGTTCTTCAGTCCCCATTATAATTGCACTTCGAATTAGACGCCCTACGTACACAAGCATTCACTTCCGCTACGTGGACCTACTCCCTGACACTCATTCGAACGCCCTCGATATCTTTCGCGTCCTACAACGCCCACTTCTGAGCATGTCAGGCCTATCTTGCGCCGAATGTGATAGGAAAAGAATCCTACGCGGATATTTTAGTGCGTCGTGCGCGAGTAGTGGGGAACATCATCTCGAAATCTCTTCCAAGGTTCAACCACCGACGCCCAACCGACGCCAACACATTGCACACCGTCGAGCTCATCCTCGAGCTCATCCTCCAAGCTCGCCCTCTTCCTCGACCCATCCTCCTCATTGTGCCTCTGCGAGCTGCGCATTGGGGCTCTCCGATCCAACGTCGCCTGAAGGAGGGTTCTGAGCTAAGCTTCCCTCCTTCACATTCTTCGTGCCTTGGAGTCCATTTCTCGATTTTAACTCCACGCACGTCTCCCCTCCCACGTCGCTCACATTTACTCCTAACGCCAATGTCGATATGAACACTGAAAAGCTCACTCCACAGCTAGCCTACGACACCTGCTTCACGATTAACAAAGACGACATTTCTATAAAACGCCAGGTCTTTACTACCTCCGCGGTGCTGCGCTGTGTGAATAATTCTGCGTGAACGATTCGACCAGGCGTTGTGGCAAGGATTTATGAGGATAGTTTCAACGCAGCCGTGTGCCCGCGCCGTGACCGGGACAGAAGAGACGGAATGGGGAGAGAAAAGAAAGAAGAAACGGTGGAGAAGGGGCGTGATGATGAGAGGCGGTACGATGATGGTGTCGACGAAGGGGGTGGCGATGAATCATGACGGTAATGAGAATGGAGATTCGCATTGCGCATGTCGAAGCGGACAATTGTAGTAACTGCCAAATCATGTTCGAGTGCGAAGAAGGAAGTGCAATGCTACATTGCTGTCTGGAAGTTGAGGTTGCGCGCTCCGCTGGAGGCAAGTCGGCGGGTGATTTGGGGTGTGGTGGTGGTTCAGGCGTGCGTCCCTGCGTGAGCACGCAAGCACGATTGATAAGGCATGGGGGTGATGGTGGGGACAAGCCCCACGGGACCACCTTTCATCATGCTCCCGAAAATATTTCCAAGTGGGATCTGTTTAGCAATACGGATCGCGTCATAGAGTCATTCTTAGTTTGTGAGGATTGGTGGAATGATGGCGATGAGGACGAGGGGAGGTCGGATAATTAAAAAGATGAAGATGTGTATGGACGACATCGACAGTGATGATGGACACGATTGCCTTGGGCAACAGAATCCGAATTTGTCCATGAACGTGACCATAGCTATCACTTTGATTTCGTTTATCTTGCCTTCTCTTCTGGTTATACCGTATCAAAAAGAGTTCGAACGATTGAGATAAAAAATTCCTTTGTATGCTACATACGTACACGCAGGAAACATTAAATTATTGTTTTGTTCGGCGCTACTTGTATAGCTGCCTATACAGTTATACTACTAAACTTTACAATCAGTTCTTTGCGGCCAGTCACTTTGTCCACAATATTTCGAAGTGCCTTCCCACTGCAGGAACAGATGGTATTAGGATCTTCTATGGTCACTGTGCACTTTACCGGGGATGATGTTGGTATCGGGGGTATCTCATGAAACAAGAGCGGATTTTTGTCAAGGTGTCGACGATATAAGATATAAGTCGTAGTCCAGATAGGACAGTTATTGATGAGAGCAATGTCTGCAAGTTTGGCAGCAATAGTATCTCCTAATTTTCGACTTGTGGTGTAGTAAGTTACCTACAGTATTCAGCGATATTATCAATGAGGTGGATTGATACCAAGAGTATAGAAACGTACATATTTTGCTAACAAACCTGGCGCTGTGAGCTTCAACGCTGCTTGATCAAGTGGCAAAGGTATAGCATTTTTGGCAGCAACATCTGCGAGATCGGAGTACCCGTGCTTTACGCAGTGGTTGAGAACATCGAAAGGATGATCATCTACGATCTGTCTTCGGATTTGTAAGTTAGACTTCTATCCTTGAGACAAGAAGCGGAGCGTACCCCATGCGCATCATGCACACATTCATGGCGCCATAGACAACATATTTCTCTGCTGCCTCTGCTAATTGAAAGAATAGAGTAATCTCTATGTTACTAATCGATGGCTGTCGATTGTTTTGCGCTTCCGAGGGTGGTTGAATAAATTGGAACAGGATCTCAACGACCTTTGCGGGCTCAGAGAGCTGCACGACTTCAGAGCCAGTTGATACGCCGTCAGGCCTGGCGAAACCTATGCTCGTGGATGCATTTAGGTGTGTCTGGTGTATCTTGAAGCGAATATCATCGGATGAGATAAAAGTGACGTTCGCATCAGGTGCACAGACTGCAAGTTGCGATCAACGCTGAGGGTAAGGCGTTGTTCAGGTATCACTTGAAGGTTTGAATACTCACACGTTTTGGAAACAAGCCCCGCAAGTGCGTTGGCAAAAATACTAGAGGTTATAGCGGGATCCATGCTGATGGTCGTTTGTGTTTGAATCTGAAATCAATCACTTGACGTGAGATGCTTCAGAAGTAGCGGAGTTTCGGCGGTCTGTTCCATCGTCGTATCGTCCAATAAGCGATCAATTAAATGTATACTATTCTTAATCATTTGTCCATCGATCCTCCAATGCCCATAGATAAGATGCCTCGTCTGATTGGATCGCGCTCGTATAAAAAATAAGTTTTGCAATTGCCATCAAATCAAATTTACATAGATCTAGTATAAGCCTGGGCTCATAAAATGGTATGTACCGTGCAAAGTACGAGGTAGAAAGATGTTCTGACGAGCGTGCATGCCTGTACGCACCACGCGCGTATGGATGACATGAGTACGTACTTGCAGATGCACTGGATGTTTATGATGGGAAGAACGTCGACCAGTTAAATTATATAGAATTTCAAGATTCGAGTTTCTTTGTAGAAAAAAGTGAATAAAATACTGAATTGTGACCTTTCTTGATTTTTATGTGCGTCAAATGGGAATTTGCGTTATCCACTACTAACTGCACGTCAAAATATTCCTGTGGATCTGTGCATCCATCGAGTGGATATTGGTGTCGAATAAATCCCTTCTGACAATATGTTATTCTCTTAACGACAAAATTCTTAGACCTTAGCATCAGGAGTTACGCAATTTGCTTTTTTCGACTTGCACAAGTGCAAAAAAGGCTAAATAAGTGCAAAAGCGGTTTTTGAAAAAAGCTAGGTCTTATTTTGTAAAAAGTCGCGCCATATGTCCCCCTGCTCTCCCAAAATAGGCGGCAAATTGGATCAAACATGGCCTTCATCACACCTATTTTTAGATAACTCCCAGGGATACTCCAGGTTGTCGATTTTAGAGGACTATGGCATAGTAAATACATCCATGAAATCGTTAAACAATCGATTTCGATATACACCAACTTTTTGCAAGTCAAAAAGCGTAAAAAAGTGCACAAGCAAATTGTGTATTTGCTGATGTACAAGTGAAGATGGTTTTTCATTGACATCAATCCTCTGCGTGTGTAAATTCTCTCGTTTGTAGCGGAATGATAATTCGTCCTCGGTATATAGAACGACGCTTATTTCATTGTGGCATGCCAGTGCGAGTGATGTTGTGGGAAGTATAATCTATCAATAGATTGTTGATCGCCGACTCCTCGCCGGGTTAATATGAAGGATTAACATGGATTTAGAGGCGAAATGAATGAGCAGGGTCGAGTCTTTATATATATTATAACGGGGGAGCGAGGCGATGACCATAAGCTTAAGAATTTGGGTAAGTTTTGGTGTTGGAACTTGGAGGGACGATATTCGGGCATGTTTGATTTGTGTGAACCGTCATCTTGTGACGATAGTGGGGGGGTGCTTGAGTTGGCTTGATCTACTGGGCGCTATCAAGCTTGTATGTTCCCTAACCGAAAGATCATTTACATCTGGCAGTTCACGCAGTCAGTACATATCTTACTATTCTCTAAGTCCTCGTATCTCCCAGGATTTTTCTGTACATGACCGTTGGCAACCCATAGTAATACGTTTGCGATGGCGCGTGACTACGCCGTCCAAGCCCGTTCTCATCGTCACCGTTATTCCGCGAACGTCTCTCGAACATTTGCGCGGTGGGTTGTATCCTCGGAGTTTGTTTTTGGACGGTCTTGTTTCCTCGTTGGTCGGCATATATACATATATCCTTATGTGCTAAGGTACGTGTTTGAAGCCTCCGCGGGATGGATTAGATGCTATTGCCAGGGCGCTTATGGCGTCGTTGGAGTAGCCCCGGCTATCTAGTTGGTTTGTCAATCGGTGCGTATGTACCGAGATTGGGTTCCCGAGGAGTTCGTGTTGTGTTTTGAGAGCGTAGGTGGATAATCTGCACAGACGATCTTTGTGATGATGAGCTTCGCGGGTAATTTATCTTGATGGTCGATAGATACAGGAAAGGCCGCTTCAAATGCGACGCTTTCCCCTCAAATGAAAGACAATCCTACCCATGCGTAGTCTTTCAATTGTACCTCAGAGTCGGTGATAAAGATGATAATACTCTGTGTGGTCGAGCCACTGACTACTCGGACCGTACTTCCTCTTAATGACAGCTGATGTCTGCCTACAAAGATAGAAATTAGAAGATGGAAACTTAATGTGCCTCGGCTCGAAGTTAATTGTGTATGTCGTAACACGGGCCTTGGCAAGTTGAGGCAGGTGAATGTTGACCCTCGCACTCCGCGGTGAACATGGAGCGGAGGATTTTCGCCGGAATGGGTTGTGTGTGGTGTACGAGGAGGTCATGAGTTGTCTTTGCTTATGACGATGACGATGACATGAATAGATTGAGTGGATCCAAAATGTTGATGATATTTAGAAAGAAATACATAGTGTCTGACAATCCGAGAAGAACATGTGTAATAAATGGAGTAAGATGTACTACGGTATGTAGTGCGTGCGATAAGAAACCAGTGGGAGATGCGAGTGCGTGTGATGTGTGGATGATAAGTGCGAGCAGGTGGGACGTGAGTGTGAACGTGGGCGAGAGCGTGAGTGGCATCATGAAATAGGGGTGGGTGTAGAGGATGTCCAGTTCTCATAGATGCTGGTTTTCGGTGGATATACACATGCATTCGGGGTGTTTCTAATGCGCAAGGTGCGTTGAGTCTAATGAGAGCATGTCAAGATATAAAAACTAAGACGGAGAATATTAGCTCGACAGTATTGAGAGAGAGAAGGGCATGTATCGACTCACGCGTTGTATTCCGTAGTTCGTTTCGTTTCATAACGTATAGGCTTCGCCTTTAAATCAGTCCAGGCAAGAACCACCAATGCACCGCCGCAGCCCACGCATCCCACTCCTTCCCAAACACGCCCCGCATCTGCTTATCCTCGGCATCAGCGCGCGAAATGCCGACACACCACGTCCATAACCACCACGCCGCCCACACCACACCCGCTGACTTGCCCCTCAGTGGGCCGCACTCGGTCATCCACGCGCCCCGCGTGAGGTGGCTGAAGGTGAGCCCGAAGACGAGGAGCATGGAGCCGGTGTAAGCGGGGTGCCGGACGTAGGCGTAGAAGCGTGATGTGATGAGGCGGTGTTCAGGGTGTAGCGTGAGGTCGAAGGTGAAGAGTTGTCCGAGGGCGCGGAAGCAGTCGAGGCGGATGTAGGCGCCAAGTGCGACGGCCAAGACACCGAGGATGAAGGAGGGTGTTAAGGGGAGGAGGGTGGGTGGAGGTGGGGGTGAGAAAGGGCAGACGATGGTGGAGAGCGCTATTGCTGTTGGGGAGGTGGGTGTTGGGAGGAGCGTCCGTAAGTAGAAGAGGACCTCGAAAAATGCGCAGCCGTATGCGATGATTTGGTGGCACTATCCCCGAGGTCAATACCTTTGTGACGACGACGAGAACAAATAAAGCGTACTTTGAATATTAGAGGCGCGATTTGGAGGATGTAGAGCTCTTCGGTGTGGTACCGTGTGTTGGGGCGCGTTTTGTTCGGTGGCGTACACGCTAGACCGTTGCATAGCGCTTGGAAGGTAGCCAGGACGGCGCGAGCGAGAGACATAGTGGGCGTTATACGATACGCAGAGCACAAAAAAAGTTGAGAGTGGGACGACGACGAGGTGGCAACGCGAATCTGGGAACGGAGAGCGGATGAACAGATTGAATACGCGCAGGGTCAAATTTATATACCCTCCCCAGCATGCATATTTAGTGCACCGTGGGATCGGAAGAAGAAGACGGAGCTTATTTTGGGAGAGGGTGGAACAGCGGTCGGATTAGCTTTCCTTTTCGGCGACTGTCTTTGATTCCTGTATGTAGGCTTCTACTTCGAGAACGGGAACCACGAGGGGTTCTGCGGAGGGTGTTGCTAGAACGTATTTGGATGGAATGGGATGGGATGGGATGATGTATGTAGTTTGGGGGGTGGGGAACATGCGTCAATGGGCTCGGAAGGGACGAATTGGGATGCGATCTGTGAACGACTAATCTCCAGGATTGCCCTGTGATGGCTTGTAAAATGCGGACAAAGTGGCGTAGTGGGTAGAAAATAGAGTGCAAGGTCTTTGGAGTTGGTCTTTGAATTAGAACTGGATGTTGGGGTGGGCGTGTACTTCTGCTGGGAGCGTCGCGACGAGGTTGTTGGGGTATACTTACGCATCAGATGCACAATAAGGTGGGGATCTGAGAACGCCATCGAATCTGTGCGTCCCTGGTGCATGGATGTATTCAATCAAGGATCTATAGCCGTGTATCATCGCGCCTACTTCCCAAAGTGCGAGAGCGTCGTGCTTTGGGAAAGGCGGTAACAGGATAGGCATGCCCGAACAAATGATAAGTTGACAATTTTAAATCAGCGCCGTTACATTTGAACATTTTAAGTGTCTCCGCGCGCTGGAGTTGCTGAGCCGGCATTACGATGACATGATGTAGGCCGACGGAGTCTTTGCAGGTATGTTCTGGTTCTGATAAGAAGAGATAGCGAGCGTGGAACATGTATATTTTTGTGGAAAGCGAGCTCGACTGGGAAAATAGGCATTTACGAAACGCGGATCCCCATGCGTGTGTCAGATGTCTAATCCCCATTTGACAATACTTGTCCGTGTAAAAGTATGGTTAAATATAATAGATATTCTCGCGGAATACACGTAGCAGTGTACTCAGGATTTCTTGATAGGTCTGGCGAGGGAAATAGAATAGAGGTAGTACCGCCCGTGCTATCATCCCAAACTTCTGGACGTTTGCATTTGCATGAATAAGGATCTGAAACGCCATACAATGCGCCCGTCGGCACACCATGAACTGTTTTTAGCGACGACTTTGTCCGCGGGGCCAACCTGGAGGAACATGGGGAAGCAAAGATGCCGAGGGCGGCTGATGCTGTGAGCGGAGATTGAAAGATATCTGCGATCGATTCTGAACCATTCCGGTGAACACTTACACATACCATTACGCACGCACCGTCATGGCGAATTCCTGGTCCCCGACGTCTTGGAAACAGAAGCCAGTAGCTCAGGTGCGCATACATGGGCGCCTCTTTTCTTTCGTTCTTTTCCTTGACACAGTTTTATAGGATGTCGCGTATCCCGACCAGGCGCACCTCGACAAGTACGTTCTACGATGGCGTTTTCTAGGCCCCATGGGGTCCCGGAATGAAGAGTAATACGCTTATACCGCCTGGCTGCTGCAGAGTTTTGGGAAAGCTGGCGACCCTCCCGCCGCTGGTGACTCCGTCCGAGGTGAGCGCGAAGCTACGTGGAGATGCGATCTTCTTTCTGACTCACTGTGAATCTTGTCTTTGCTTCTCCCTGCCTCGCGCCTGCCTCTCTACTCTGTATGAATCACTGGCCGAACCCATCCATGAATGGATCGATGAACACGAACGAATGCTTGGTGCATACTCCCCATTTCCGCGTATCTCGCCCTTTCTCTCCATGGCGCACCACTTCTCATTTCTTCAACCTCAATCGATCGCCAAATCGCGTCGTTTCACGCTCTTCGATCCCTACCAACGTCGAAACTGAACCTCAAACACGATATCGAACGACCGAATATGTCCACGCACGTCGTTGTTCTCTGTTCGATCCTCTAGATTGAACGCCTGAGACATCAACTGGGGCAGGTTCAGCGGGACGAGGCGTTTCTTTTGCATGCGGGAGACTGCGCGGAGAGCTTTGACGCGTGTACTCATGTACGTCATCTATCTCGTTTTCTTTCTGTTTCGTGTTCTCTTTTCGTTTTCTTTCTTTCTTTTATTTCACCTTTTGGTTTCTTGGTATCCTGGATTCGAACATCTTCGAACGTTCTCCGTTCCAAGTGGAAAACCCACGTCCATTTACCTACTCGTCCTACTCGAATGCATCCCGAAATTGTTCATATCGGCTATTACATACACTCAAATTCCATTTCTCTTCCATCTAATTCACCCTTCCGCAATGAAGACTTCTTCGACGTCTTCTACCTTCGGTCAGCCATAATTTCGAGTGATGTTTGTCGCTCTCTTTGTTCGATATCCGCCCTATCGTTTAGCTGCGTGTCGCAAAGTGCTATCTCATCCCACCATCACCCCATTTTTTCCTTTTCGCAATGCTACGCTGACGCACCTCCATGTAATCACAGGAAAACATTTCAGCGAAAATCGGCCTCATTTTGTCCTTCTCCCTCGTTCTGATCTGGGGAGCGCGGTTGCCTGTCGTGAGTCCTTCATTCTGCCCTTCCACCCATCCATCCGTTTCCCTTCCACCCTTCTTCCTGCTGCCATTTCGCTCGCGTCGTACGATTAATATGAATACCTTTTCTGTGATTTTACAGGTCCGAATCGGCCGAATTGCAGGACAGTACGCGAAACCGCGCAGTAGTAGCTTTGAGGTCGTGGATGGGAGGGAGGTGTTAAGTTTTAGAGGTGATAACGTGAATGGGTAAGCTGTTTGTGACGTTGCGTATTATGTCATGATTACTAATGTTTTGTATGTTATTTTTTTCTCTTCTCTTCGCTCCGTCATCTATTGATTTTAATAACCCTCGATTCCTGCTCACTCGAACTTTCGCTCTCTCTCCCTCTTCACGACTCTTGTTTCAGTTTGGATCCGAACGAACGCACACCGGATCCTGAGCGTCTGTTGAGGTACATCCATGACTTCGTCTCACCCCTTGCGTTGACAGTATATGAACGATCAATTAACAGCGCCTACTTCCACTCGATTACGACTCTTAACTGCGTCCGGAGTTTGCTTACATCCGGTTTTGCGAGTTTACACCATCCGAGGGAGTGGAGCTTGGAACATGTACGGAGCGAGGCGTTGAGGTGCGTTTGAGTATTTCTGTTCAGCTCCTTTCGTTTATTTCTTCGATTTTTCTTTTCTTTATTCGTTCATGAACTTTAATTTCACGTCCTCCCCTCGTTTCTCCTTCATGTGTCTAGCTTTGTTCCTTATTCTTTTCTGGTGTTATCATTCGCAATCGCAGTGGGCGGTCTCGATGGCTGGATGGTGAATGGTGGGCGATGGGAGCTATGGTGGAAGATGGCTATGGTTTCAAAGCCCCCGGCCTCGTGTGCGCATCTCGCTGTTCGTGCTTGATCGCCGACCTGCGAGCTTGGTTTATGCTGTCGATGGGGAGCATAGCTTTGTGCCAGGCGGTAATAACTCCACACATTTGAGACTCTATCGTTGTTTTGCTTTTTTTGCTCACGTTTACGTTCTGCTTTTCGTTTTTGGTTTTACTTCTAACTTTGGCTTAAATTTTAGCTTGTGTATTGGTTTGAGTGCACTACTCCTCGTACTCGCCATCTTCGAGCGGGGCCCCTACCTTCGTTGCCTCTACCCTTATCCCAGCCGCCGCCGCCGCCGCTTTGACGTTTTCGCTCAGCGGTGCGCGTGGTGTTTAAGTTGGCTTTGCTATAGACTATGAAGTAAGGTCCCGACGGCGCCGATAGTCGGGACCTTGGGGCGAGCATCGGTAGCACGTTCCGTTTGGCTTTCTTGTCCAATTTTCATTCGGCTTGTGGTGTTCTTGGCATCATCGTCCCTCTTCTTTCTTTTCTCCCTTGTCTCTTTTATATTCTTCTCTGCTGATCATTCTCGACTAACCATGTATATTTTTATTGTCCTTCAGACGCGAATTCGAAACTATCGTCGAGGGTCTATCCGATGCTTTGGACTTCAGCCGGACCATTGGCGTTGATGCGAGTGGCTCATTGCCGTATGAACAGGGTGGAGGACGCGGGACGCTTGGTGAAGTAGATTTCTATACCAGGTTCGTTCCTTCTCTCCGCCACCGCCGCACCCGCAATCGTATCTGCACCTGCGCCTCCGAACCTGATGTGACTGACCTACCGCCCCTGATTAGCCACGAAGGTCTGATGCTCGGATACGAGACGGCACTCACGCGCGAGCTTCCCATTCCCGCCTCGGTGTCTTCATCCGCGATTAGTCCTTCCTCAAGCACGGCGGCGGCGCCACCGCCTCCCCAAAATGCGAACGTGAAGGCGTTCTACAACACTGGCGCGCATTTCCTCTGGATTGGCGATCGCACGCGTCAGCTTACGGGCGCGCATGTGGAGTATTTCCGAGGGATCAGGAATCCTATTGGTATCAAGGTTGGGCCGAGTATGGAGGATGGGGAGTTGGTGAGGGTGTTGGATGGTGCGTGCTTTCCATACTGTGTTCATTGTTGAAGTTCGTTAACGGGGTTTTGATGTAGTCGTTAACCCGGACAAGGAGGCTGGACGAGTTACTCTGATCACCCGTTACGGTGCTAAGAAGGTGAGTTTCTATTCACCTCTTCATCGTGCGCTGCACTCCTTTTCGTGCCGTGTTCGTGTTCACTTCGCATTTTCGAATTGGTTGCACGTCGAGGTCGGGGTTCGAAGTCCTCCGTGCTATTTCATCAATTTTGGACGAACAATTTCCTACGAAGGTGGCTTCGTGCTGTTGATTTGGGGTAGCGTTGCGTTCCCTACGCCATTCACCTTCTGCGCCACATCCTTGCAGTGCAGCGTCTTAACTTCGATGCCGTTGGATTTCGTTCTATTTTCTTTGGACGCGGCGAGTCCAACATCATCTCTCACTCTATATTTGCCAATCCATTTGCTTGGAACGTGAATTAGTAGGGATTCGCATGGGTTTTCTGCGATCTGGATTTCATCTTTCTGTCGCTGAAATCCCTTCTGCGGACATGTTCCATATACGCTTCTCTTTCCATATGTGATCTAGACTGTTATCAACATGCTCGAGACGGGTGATCCCAGATCGTCTGCCCTCTTATTCGGGTTTCTTTCTCACGTTTTACTTTTGTTTGGGCTCTATTTCTTTCTCTCCCAGCATGCACACTTCTCAACGTCGCCTTCGGCCCGTTGCGTGTATTTAATTCAGATAATTATATGTCGCCCCTGTCGGATTTGCGCTCACAACATCATAGCAATTATGGGACGTCGAACCATTACCATGCCCGACAGTCCCACGAGCAGGCGTTGTGGGGTGGTTCTTGTTGCTTCTTTTCATGCATTCTCACATTGAGAGCGTTGACGGATTGCTGATCCTCTGTTCGTTCTAGATTGATGAACATCTGCCTGGCCATATCAAAGTTGTAAGGGAGTCGGGCCACCCAGTTGCGTGGATATGCGATCCCATGCATGGAAAGTACGTGTTCTTCTTTTCTTTTCCTCTTGCTGTTCTTTGGTTGCTTTTTCTCGGACACTGTCGTTCAGGGAGGCGTCTGCCTTACTCGTGTGCTCTTCCCTCATATTGATGTGCGGCGAAGGCGCGCTCAGATCTGCATATCGAACGTCAGGTCAAATATGTTCTCGAATGGATACTGCTGTCAAGTGCGAAGCACAGCGCTTCATGGATTTGCCTGCTTTTCGCACAAACTAAGCAAACCGTGTGTGGGAACGACCTATTTTAGAGCCTCGCGGCGACGACTTAGAGTGTCTTCTCAACGTCGTTTCCTATCCAACGCTCACGCTGTATTGCCTACGAGTACATGATCATTCGACCAGGGCTTCCGCTCCCGCTTTTCTCCCAGCAAGCGACATTCTCGTCCGTAGCCCTTACTTACAATTTATTGCTGTCCTTACAGCACTCAAACATCCTCGTCGGGCCTCAAGACGCGGCACTTCAACAACATTATCTCCGAGATTACGTCGTCGCTTCGCATCCACACCACATGCGGTTCACGTCTGAATGGCGTCAGTCTTGAGTTCACTGGGGAGCTGAACGAGGAGGGATATTCCGTTACCGAATGTCTCGGTGGGAGCATGGAGCTGACGGAGGAAGAACTTGGGTTGAGATATCAGGTGAGATGGTTATTTTCATCGCTCTTCTCGAAGCTCGCACTCACATGATGGCTGCGCATCGTTCTAGTCGTTCTGTGACCCCAGACTGAACTTCGAACAGAGTCTTGGTACGTGTTGGTTTATTCCAGGCGTTTCTTCGTCGACTTTCTTTGTTCATCTGATTTTTTGTCTTCTGGCTGCATGTGTGACGGATATCTCATCCGTTTCTTCTTCAGATATTGCCTTCCTCATGTCTAACCACTTCAAGAAACAGCGTCGAGACGCTAATGCAAAATGAACTATGGGACGCTTGGCGCCCCAGCGTATTTAGATATCTACAATGTTTGTGAACGTATCAGTGGGCGATAGGCGCCCATGGCGAAGGTGAATTGTTGACAGCGTACGCTCATGGGCAGACAAAGCTATCCTGGTCGTTTGAGGTGTTCTCGTTCATGAGACGCGTCGGCGCGTGATACTCCAATTTGCCAACACATCGAGATTTGGTCCCACTCCGAATTATGACGCAGCCCATTGTCACTTCTCGGCAACGGAAGGTTGAATAATTTTAGAGACTAAACGTTCGATTGAATCACTTGTCTGCAGTCCTTTATCGTGATATCTGTCTCGAGGCTCGACCTTTCCTTGTTACGGTCGACACTCGTGTCGATATCCTGCCCCGTGCTTCACGAAAATTATGTACGCCGCGCGTCGACTCTTATCCGGTTGAGCTTGGACAAAGAGCACGTTCCGGGGCCCGATGATTCCTCCGAGTCTCGATCAGCATTGATGTGCCTCTGCAAAGATCGACAGGTCATACAGCCATCTTACTTCCGTGGCATCTTCTGAACATCACCGAGCGCCTTCTAATTCTTCAATTCAGAAATCGGGGCCAGCTTTACCTAGTCTCATATGTGTAACAACGCAGCACCAGCTCGTCCGTTCTGAGGTCGTTCCAGGCTTTTATATAACGCGGTATGGATGCTATAGACCATTTAGGCAATTGTGCGCTGCATGCTGCGTGCATGCCTGTGTGTCAAATTTTTAGGGTTTTCGCCTTATGCACCCGCGTCGTTTTTGGCGCTAAGCGCAGCAATAAATCTGCAGCAGCCCTCACTATCTTCTCGCATCTCCGAGCATTCCTGAATCTCCGGTATGCGCTGGCAAAGAGGGTTCGCGACACGGGCTATTCATATAGTGCGCTAAGTGCGCGGCTGCCGCGCTAATGGGTGAATAACGTTCGCCTTCAAGACGTCTTTCCCCTCAAAATAGGAATCATCTTTAGCTCTGAAAGACGGCTGAATGTCGACCCATGACGTCCTTAAGCATTTTGGTGGTCTGTTTTGCATTTTCTTCGACATGTTTTAACCAAGTATGGTCGGCATTTTCACGACCGGACCGGATTCATCATAAGTGGTTCATGGAAAACGCGCCGGTTGATGTGGGAACGATCTGCAATGTCAACTTCTTGTGTACGTCCAAGACCTAGAATAGTCCCCTGTTTTGATACCACGACCACTGCTATATGACATGCTCGTCATAAAGACTCCTTGTCCACAACTCCGAGCCCGGACACTTCGTCAAAGAAGCGCTCAACCGCGAGGCGAACACGTACAAAGATCCCGTTGAGTATCCATTCTCCCACTTATAACCCCCCAGTGCTCATCGTTTTTCGAGAAGCCTCTTCACCATCATGCCTCTCAGTACGACATACCGCCGGCAGAGCCTGAACGCGCCGATATTCAAGCTGGACGACTACCTTCTCTGGCTCATCTTCTCCGAGACCGCCCGTATGGATATGGACCTCAGCTACGCGAGCCGTCATCGTAAACGCCATCTCCACCCATTGACCGTCCTTCGCCGTTGTTCGCATGTTTGCAGCCTATGGCGCGACATTCTTCTCCACTCGCCGTCACTATGGGGTCAACTTATCGATATCGAGGCACTTCTATGGAGCCACGACAGCTGGAGGAAGGAGGTACTATCGCGGACGGGTCAGGCTCTGCTCCACGTCAAGGGCTGTATACGGTTTGACCCCGAAAACGAGCCGTGGAAGGGTACCGGCGAATACTTCCTCTCTTTGCTCAACGAGTACTGGCCCCGTATTCGCAGACTACGCGTCGAAGTGATGGAGGTCGGTGTACAGTCGGAAGAGAAAGCTCTGCAACGCTGGCGCGTGCTTCAGCGACCCGCCCCCAATCTCGAGTTTTTCGACGTCCATTTCGGTCTCAATACCCTCTCCAACCTCTTCACGAACGAAGGAAATCATCTCTTCTCCGATAATTCGCCCTACCTTCGTCATTTCGTCGCGACGAACATCAAGTTTCAACTTTCTGCACCGTGTTTCGCTCACCTCAAAAGCCTCCAGATCTCCTCCTACTTCACCATATTTCATATTTTGGACGCGTTCTCAGGGATGGATTCCTTGGAATCATTAACCGTCGATTCACTATCGATGACTCCAGGCGACCTTCCACTTCCTTACGTTTTTCTCCCTCTCCTTACGGACGTTCAAGTCTTCGGACCGACGGGCCCATGCATGACGCTCTTGGACCACATCACGGCTGCTCCTAGTTGTAGGATATTCTTCGAGGCCGGGAGCGACAAGCTCCCCACCATGCGCGAAGTGGAAGCCACTCACCGCGTTCTAGAACGTTACGCAAAAAACTATCTCGAAACACACGCCGCGTCCGCGGTTTCTATCAGCATTCACCTCTCCTCATTTACGTTCTTCACGAATTCTATTACGACTCTTAACGACCACTCATCCCCAGATTTCAAATTCAGACTCGACGTTCGTCCTGATGACATTTCCTTCCTTCTCGGCGCGCTCTCGCAATGCAGCTTCGACTCCGTCAAGACGCTATATATCGGCTCTCGCGGTCTACCCACTCTCGATTCCAACTTCATCAAGCTCTTCAAGTTGCTTCACTCTATTGAAGAAGTTGAGCTGACGCCGGATGGGATGACCTTTCTGCTTACGACGTCGTCCGAAGAAAACGGCCCCGACTCACCATTATTCCCTCTTCTCAAGACCATTCGAATCGCTCCCTTCATCACTGCCAGCGACACCGACATGATTCTCCCTTTCCTTCATCATCGCCAAAGCCTCGGTGTACCCATGAAGGTATTCGACCTAGCGCTCCACCCCCTCGCTGGCTTTCCTATAAATTTCTCGTTCCTCGACGAGATCAAGGGGATGAAGGTCGCTTGGAAGTCCGGCAAGGAGTCGAAGACGTACGTTTGCGGTAGCGGACGCCCAGACGAACTCGATTTCCAGTATGATCCTGCCCATATCATGTACGATATTGAAAAACTTTGATTCTGTTCTTCCTTCCTCGTTTTCTGTAGTACTTTAGATCATCATAATGTTTTCGCATTCGCATTTGACATTCTTCTTTCTTCAGATATCCCCATAGATGCTACCATAAATTGTCTTTAAAGTTGTTGTGCCAATAGTGTATATTTCTCTATAATTTTCGATGTTCGCACTGTAGTTGTTGTTCGCCATGTGCTATACATAATTCCCAGTTCCATAACATGATACACGTTGTTTGATCCATACACCACTTAAGCCTTCGCAGCCAGCACGTCGACCTTCACGATCTCAGGGAGACTAGTGATCAGCTCGCCAACTGAACCAAACAGCGCCTCGGCGACTTTTCCGTTGAGGTGGGCGTCTCTTCCTTGCTCGCTCGCAAAGAAATCCACGATTCCGAACTTGTTCGTTCCTGGGTACCAGATAGCGTACCAGCCGAGTGTGCCAGGCTCATCTAAGACAAGCGGGCGTGCGCTCTAACACATAGAATTCGTTGTTGTTAAGAATATTAAAGTTGAAACGGGAAAAACAAGTTACTCACCGCCAAGAATTCCTTCACCGTGTCGACCTTACCCTCCTTCGCCTCGAACAACACACGCTGACCAACGCTAAGCCCAACTGTACGTCCCGCCCCCGTAGGCCTCACGATGCTCGCCAAAATCTCCACCTCCCCGATCTGCGGCGCCCCATCCAACAAAACCGGAGCGTTCGCCATGAGAGCAGCAGCGATCGGACCACCCAAATGCGCCGCCCTTCCAGCGGGAGTGACGAAGGTATCGAAAATAGCGAATGTGGTGGGCGCGCCGGGGGCGGCAGCACCGCCGTCGGTGTACTTGATGGCGAACCACTGCACGGTGTCCGGCTCGTTGAGGGAAAGATCGTACCCGACGTTGAGGAACTCGGCCAGAGCGGCTTCTTGGCCGGGTTTGGCTACCACGGGCGCGAGGATTCCGAATTTCACTTAACATTTCGAAGCTATAGTTCAACGATTTTCCAATTGTACGAATGGCGTTGGGACATACCTTCAGGAGCAGTCATGGTGTGTAGTAGTATCTGTAGCTGCGATGGGGGAAATATGCGGTTATTCGGTCGAGCACTCGCATTAATACCACCCTAGTATCCGCATGTGAACTGGAAGCCATTTCCATAGCACCCACCGGCTGCTCACCAATCCTTTTCTCAGGACGGGCATCATGGCATATGGAAGGCTACAGAGGCTGAGAACAGTACAGTAGCCATAGGATAGTCTCAATGTACACAAGACGAGAACGCGCTTGTGTTATCGCAGGCTATGTAGGCCAGGGCGTGATTATCTACGTCCGGAAATAGTACTTTGTGAGATTATCTCTGGACCGCCGAGTCACCAGATAGTCGCCTGTCATTGTTATTTGCTGAACTCACACAGAGCTTAATTATGCGTCCACATCCTGGGGAGATACTTGCGAAAAGAGTTCGCTCCGAGAAAGCCGTGTACATAAATCTACGGAGAAGTTGGAGCACGGTCAGCTTCCGAGATTTTTGAATCAGAGGGATCAAGCATAGAAGACACATACCGATATCATCCTCTTCGCAGCACGCTTCGAAAGAAATTCGACCTGTAAGAACGACTGCGCTCACAGAAGCAATGTCGCGTAAAAAAAAAAAAAAGTATCAGTCGATTTGATTAATACGATTTCGTGAATCCAATCAAGACAAGGCGTCTATTCAAACGCTCCATATCTGCAGTTTCCTCGACTGGAATTCTATTTAGTTAGCAAATACGAGACCCCAATGACGCGTCTACGTATATCCGCGGAAGGGCTCGACATTCCAGTATTCATCCCTACCTTTACTACACTCTGCCTGCTTGATGAGTTCGCAAAATGCGACCTTCATTTTCCAGGAATACCTGAGCCATAATGAATAGGTTAGACAATGTAACGCATCAATCATCTACCCATAACGTACCGTATACGAATCCACGTACGTCTCCACTCCGCATCCCCCCTCCATTCATCCCGAAATCGTTCATCGTGCTCAAGACCGCGGTCTTTCAATGAGTATGTACAGCGTCAGCTGATCCAAATGACAACGCTTGACTGGCAAATGCGTACGTGAGGAACGAGAGTTGAGAAGTGCAAAAGCTTTTGCGACTCCGTTTGAACGAGAAAAGCACCGATATTAAGTGGCAAGATGAGAGGCTACGTTTCCCATCAATACTTTTCTGGAGTAGTTTGAACATCTGCCTCGTTCCTCAACCATGACATACCCTAATCCATCTCTCCGGCTCGCGCAGCCTCAACTTGACGCGGCAACAGACCTATAATGAAGGTGGTGGGCATCGTGGGAGTGGCGAACATTTGTAGTCGTTAGAAGGGACGACATCGCTCTCAGAATAACTTGAATCACGGATCATCTCACCAACGTAAATGTGATCGTAAACATCGAAGTACTTTGATGGAGGCCGAAAAAAAGTTGAAGAGTCACTGTTTGCGAGCGACCGTAAGCAATATTTTCGATCCTTGAAAAGAATATTACTCACGTCACACCAATATTCAATCGCCACCCACACAGCGAACAACAATCTATATCCTCAACATGCCGCCGCCCCAGCTCGCTCAGAAGCAGCTACTGAGCAATGCGCTCGACGTGCATTATAAGTCAGGATCCTGAGAAAAAAAAGGAGAACAAGAAAAGGAGACCAGGTTGATTCGCGTGTCGAAGCTCTCTATAGAAGTCCCTTGGGAGACTACGAAGATCCTGAACCCAAACGCTTGAGGTAGAATGCGGAGACACCGATACGACATTGAGGAAGATAAAGGCCATCGTTGAGAGAGTAAGGACCGTGCCAGTGTAAGACGACGACAGCTGTGTAGAGTACTCCATCAGAACAGTATTTAAACGAAAACAAAAACACGACGCACCTAATACTTAATCCCATTTCCCAACCCACTCTTCTCCAATAGTCAAAAAGCCAACACGAAAACGCACCTAAAGGTCCCAAGGCGATCACGAAACCGAAAGATAAATAAAAAAATAAAATCCATGATTATAAAAACAAACGTAACCAGTACAGAAAGAGCACGTAGCGCCAGAACCCACTACGCCAACTGCGAAAAATATAGCTAGTGTGATTATAAGTACGGGTAGGCGTAGGAGATGTACGTGTGGATGTAAACGCAGGTGTGAATGTGGATGAAGCACCGGAAAGCCCAAAGAGCTGCGACCATAGCCTATGGAAAAGAAGCAAGCGCAGGATGGAGAAAGAGATGGATAGATGGTCTGGGGGTATATGTAGATAGGGAGGAGCAACTGCGCAAGAAAGCAGAGCGAGGACGATGAGGTAGCTACTAGATGACGGATAGCGGGTTCAGATGATGTGGATGTTTTGTGGGGTATGCGATTAGTTGGATTGATGGTGGGGATTAGTACGTAGCGTATGTGATGGACAGCGGGCTGGGTGAGCGAATGGAAGTTCAAATGAGTGACAGTGGGTACGAATGCAGTTAGTGCGATTTGAAGTGGAAGGGTGTCGGCGTCGGCGTTGTCTTCGTGTCGTCAACACGTTCACGATGAATGAATGATTTCGCGAGGGAGAACGACGATGAAAGAGGGTAGAAAGAGGGCCCATGGGAGACGAGTTGAACGACGCCGAAAGCGTGCAACGCGACGATGATGTACAACCATGGTCCCTATAGCAACAGCCCACTCGCCATAGAGAGCAGCACCGGCACAACCGCAAACACACCTACAACCCCGCCTTCCATCCTCATCGCCGCCGACGTCAAATCCGAGGTCTGGGGGAGCTCCACCGTCTGCACGACGACCAAAGTGCTGCTGCTGCCCGTGGTCGGGGCCGGCGTCGTCAGAGCTCCGGCCGCGGTAGTGCCAGCCCCGCCAGCGACGGGGGTCGTAGCGTCGGGGGTGGTCTTAGCGGGCTGAGCGCTGGTTGTCTCGGTGTGGCTGGTGGTGGTAGGCGCAGCAGATGTAGTGGCGGAGGTAGAGGTGGGCTTGGCTGAGGACGTGGTGCTGGCGGCTGCAGCGGAGGACGTGGTAGAGGTGCTTGAGGATACGGTCGACGAGGTGTTTGCTACGTAGTAGGAAGGCAGGATTTAGGCGCCGAAAGAGGGAAATGAGAGCGGATGGACGTACGGGGAGCGCAAATCTCGCCAAGAATTCCCGAAACCGAACTACGATCCTCCACACCGCACACACCAGGCTGATTCGCACACGTCTGCGTCGAGCTGCTGAACTCGCTGTGCGAGCACAAGCAAGAAAGGTCCGTTCTGAAGCCAAAAAATCAACCAAAATCAGGGAATAAAATCACAAATAAGAACATACGTCGCGCAGGAGACCTGAGCAGCAGCGTTCTTGGCACACGGAACGGCGCAGTCAGGGAGGTCGTCTAAAGTGACCTGGCCGTTATCTTGGGCGCTAACATGGCCGGCGAGGCCAAAAGCGAGCGTAAGAGCCAAGGAAAGACGGAAAAACATAAGGACAGTAAGGACAGGGACGCCGGGGAGATGGCTGTGGGCTTTAGAAATTCAAAATCAACGTTGGCGACGATGCACACTGGAATGTGGGCACGTGCACGGCGGGAAAGACGCGCGTTCACACGGGCGCCGAGGGCCGACGCGCGTCTGTGGATGCAATCTCCACGAAGTTGTTTTCAAAATATGGTGTGAGCGCCGGTTATCTGGTTATAAATTACTAGAGCACAACTATCTTTGTCAGTGCGAAGGAAGATGAATAATAAACCAGTCATCAAGTTCGTCACTGTCTTCCCCTGACATGTTGCCGAATGTATTGTCTGCCGACAGCTGACGCGGTGGTGTGCCACGCACGCTGTGAATCGAAAGTCGAAGGACATTGGGCCAATCACCTGGGTATTTATACTCGACTCTCGTTGTCTGATGCCTCAGAATTGTCTCACTTTCTCCTCATCTTCAATATCAACTTCCCCTGAACAATGTCCGCCACCGTTACCTTGCCTGAGGGGTACGCAGTTGCAGCCCACTGTTGTCATTTCTAGGGATTTTGCACTGACATTATTTGCGAACAGGTTCCACTACTTGGCCCCTGCCTTCGTTTTGACCATCTTCCTTCTCTATGGCCAAAATATCACCGTCAGCCGATACCGCAAACGTGCTGGCATAGCGTACCCACAAAGTATGCAATTGATACCATTGCTTTGAAACATAGCTGATCGTCTTGTTCTGTCTCTAGTGTATGCAGAGAAAAAGCAAGCCGAAGACTCGAACGATGCGCATTTGTTCAACTGTGCTCAACGTCCGTCGTGATGTTATTCCCTTTCCTTTGGGATCTCAAACAATCTTACTCCCGCAGGTGCTCACCAAAACACGCTTGAAAACATCCCAATTATGTACACTGCGTGCGTATTATGATCTTTCGAGTCATGACATCACAACTGACACTTTGCTTCAGCGCACTTGTTGCTGGACTCAAATACCCCGTCTTCGCTGCGGCTTCTTTGGCATTTTGGTCTCTCTCGCGTGTATCATACACTCTCGGATATATTACTGGAGATCCCAACAAGGTGTGCATGTTCATATTGAAATTCATCCTTGCTACATGTCATTAAAATTTCCATCTATCAGCGCGGTACTATTCTTTTCAAGGCCGGAATAGTCGTTTCTCTCGGTAAGTTGCTGTGAAAATGGTGTAAAAAGCATTCGTATTCACGCTTGTATACAAAAGGTGTTATTGGCCTGGCTACCTTCGTTTCTGGAGCGTGGCTCTGCGAAGGCCTCGCCGCCAAGTTTTTCTGAGGGTTGAGTGAGGCCTTGAGGAGGAGAGTAATTTAGTTTGCCGAATTTATTTGCTGTAATTAAGTCTCCATACATACACTTCCGAGTACCGTATCCCACTTCCAAAATGGAAATTTATTCGAGTTCTTGACCAGCTCAGTGGCTGAAATGTGAACACGGCGGGCGAAAGGACCGAGCGCGTATAGCTTAACTATATTTGCCTTATATACGTGTAACGCCGAAGGGATAGCAATTGTGACCCACGACTTTCTAACCCAATCCAAATCATTTCTACATCCTTCATGCTATGCTTTTCCCAAGTTGCTGACTATTGAATATCCTCTATGCGACGACGAATTCATTGATTACTATCCGTCGTTACATGCGCCTTCAAGCTTCGCATACATCTGCTTCGCCCATACGCGTACGCGGATATGAACTCGTGAATAAGAACAGGGACAGACGGCATTTATATTGACAGAAGGTGCGAGGGAGACACAGGTGCGAGGGAGAGCAGGGAAGCATGATCTTTATTTCAAGAATCAAGAGCTAGCTGCGCTCGCAGATTCAGAGAAGGAGAGACACATGTCAGCACCTATGATTGACAATAAGTACTATCTGTAAACTAGTAGGTACTTTAGGTGGGATAAAATTTTTCAAATTTGATGGTTTGAGTGTGTTGGGGATGTATATAGGATGTCCCATGCCAAAAA